>APFE031267792.1:23209-53683 GCA_000404065.3 Pinus taeda
ATCTAATTTATTAATTATTATTTAATTAAAACTTACGAAATTATTATTTAATCATTCACTAAATGAAGGATGACCATGTATAACAGATATAACCTAAGTGTTTAAAAAATGTGTTTAATAAGTACGCAAATAGAATGGAATATACAAAAATGTCAAATGCCGAGAGGAGCTTATTAGGATTTTCCATAAATCATGCGAAATTGGTAACAAATCTGCAATATCGAGTAGAAGATTTGTAATTGGTGGTTAACACAAGAATGAGCTTAAAGGCCACCCACTTAGAAATGGATTCAAGATCCTCTAATAATGCTTTCAATATTCCTTCAAATGTGGTTAAGACCCCATGTACCCCACTGAATTTATATCATAGATTTAGTAAAACATAAAACACCATATATATAGTGATGTGTGGTGAGGTAGCTAGGTTCATTGGGTGGAATCCACAAGGTGAGAGATCAAATCACATTGAGTATATTATCTTGTTGTGCGCCTCAAGGAGTAGACTCTCCTTATCAGTGAGTCTCAGCTCTTGCCAAAATCATAAAAAATTAGTATATATGTTTGCAGGTTGTTGGATGTACTCTTGGTGTTATAGTGGCAGCTACTAGAATTGATCCTGGGTGTAGACTTTGGTGTTATAGTGGCAGCTACTAGAATTGATCCTGGGTGTAGACTCCCCTTATTCAGAGTAGAATCTCCTTATCTATGAGTCTTGACTCTTGCCAAAATCATACTCTCCTTATCTATGATTCTTGCCTCTTGCCAAAATCATACTCTCCTTATCTATGATTCTTGCCTCTTGCCAAAATCATACTCTCCTTATCCGAAGTAGACTCTCCTTATCCGTGAGTCTCCACTCTTACCAAAATCATAAGAAATTAGTATATCTGCTGGTGTTATAGTGGTTGCATGTATTCTTGGTGTTATAGTGGCAGCTACAGTTTGTTGGATATACTCTTGGTGTTATAGTATTCTTGGTGTTATAGTGGCAGCTACAGTTTGTTGGATATACTCTTGGTGTTATAGTGGTAGCGACTAGAATTGATCGTGCGGATTCCTTAAATTAGGTTTGATAGTCACCACTTTATAATTACCTACATACTTTAAATAACTACCTAGTTTGGATATGAACCATATGTCTTTGTTGGATGTACTCTTGGTGTTATAGTGGCAGCTACTAGAATTGATCCTGGGTCTTCCTTAAATTAGGTCTGGCAGTCACCACTTTATAATTACCTAAATACTTTAATTAGCTACCTAGCTTGGATATGAAAAATATTCCTTTGTTGGATGCACTTTTGTTGTTATAGTGGCAGCTACTAGAATTGATCTTGGATCTTCCTTAAATTAGGTTTGGCAATCAACACTTTATAATTACCTACATACTTTAATTAGCTACCTAGCTTAGATATGAACCATATGTCTCAATGGTAGAAATATACCTAGCTTGAATATGGACCATATGCTTAGATAATAAGCATATATCCTTTTTGAAGTGCTTAGTCTATAATTACAGATTCACCACATTGTTAAAAAAAACATGAAACACCACACTACTTTATAATTACCTACATACTTTAATTAGCTACCTAGCTTGGATATGAACCATATGCCTCGATGGTAGGTATATAGCCTTTTTGAAGTACTTAGTCTTTGTGGTCTCCATAGAGAAATCGTTATCGTTGAGTTGCAATGTTTATGCTTAGGGGCTTGGTTTTTAAGGCATCCAACTTGCATTACACCATGGTCAAACGAGTGATTCATAGAAATTGTTGCATTATATTTAATAATATATTTTATTTTTTATCTCTTTATATATATACGAGGAATGATTTTTTAGGTAAGTTATTTAATTATAGTATGTATTAAATAGTTAACCAATTAAATATGTTAAATATGTGAAAAATAGTTTAGGTGATTTTTTTCATAGAGTTGTGAACTTCAAATTTATATTTTTGATTTACAGATTTATTAATTTTCCATTATTAAAAATGATACACTATTAATTTTGTGAAAAATAAATTGCCAAATTTTTTGGAGATGTTCATTTTGTTACCTCTTGAAATTCTATTAGTTTTAGCTCACTTTGTCAAATTATGAAACAATAACATCATGCTTCATTCAATAAATAAGAATCTATAAATGGGTATGAGATCATTGCATTATAGTTTTGTTTACCTCAATTTTCTAGTATTAAGAAATAGAGGTCAAGAGATAAAGTGTGACAAAGTGTGTGAAAGGTCTGGTGCTAATTTTCAAGTAAGAAGTAGCCCCTTTGTAGTTTTGAACTCAACTAGACAAAAATATTGAGTTGATTGAGTATGCATTTTGGATCTCTTGTGTTAGTTTTAACCATTCTGTATCCAACGACATCTTCCTCCACGTCCATGGCGAATGACAATAATGGTTAGCTATATGATGTGTTCGTAAGCAATCAATCATTGAGGCCTTGATGTTAAGAAAACCTTTGCTAGCTATCCTTGCCATCACCTCAATGCACATTGATTGCGAGGCTTCATAGAATAGGAAGAATTACATAAGGGAGATAATCTAGCTTCTTAGATAAAAAGTGTTATTAGAGCCACCCCCATCCATCTAGTTATTTTCTCCATCAATTATTGTGAGTCACATTGGTGTTTGGATGAGTTGGTGTTCATGTTCAAGTCAATGCAGGAATCAAGTTCAATCATTGTTCCTATATTCTATGATTTCAAGCCTCCACAACTTTGATGGATTGAGGAAAAAAATGGAGTTTATTCTCAAGCCTTACGTATTCTAGAAAAAAAATTATTTGACTCTGAAACACCACTATGTAATTCGGACATTGTTGGGAAATGGAGGCAAGATCCTTTTGTTATTGTATATATAAAATATTTCAATACTAAGGAATAGAGTGGTTGGTGAGGCCTATAGTTATCCCTATTTGTTCATCTTCATTTTCTTCATTTATTAGATTCAAAGATATATTGTACTATATATATATATATATTATATATATATATATATATATATATATAGGCTTTTCTTACTTGTAATTTTTATTTTTGGATATTATAGAGTGAAGAGGGCCTATTGTTTGTTGATGTTGTAGAAAAAGTGGTGAAAATAGTTCTAAAAAAACCCTTATATATCTCGAAAAAAAAGTGTATCATGTTGGACATTGTTTTAGAGGTGGACATGAAATAGTGCATAAAATGCATGATCATCTTAGAGACCTAAGAAGATCCCTAGGAGATAACGTTGGAAAAATGTAACTAGTGTCGATATTCATAATAAAGTATATTATTATTTATTTTTATTTATTGGTCTAGCATGGTCTTCATGCTCTTTGCAGTAAATAGAATCGGAATCATGTCATTTTTGACATTTTATAAGAAAAGGAAAAAGAATTGTACTTTTTTTGTTCAAAAGAGATAAAAGGTGAAGTTGTCCCCCTATCTCAGGCATGTTAGCCTAGATGTCTTATTGGAACCCATTGAATAGCTATATATAGTTTCCAAGTCAAGGTCTTAGATAAGGAGAAGCAAAAAAAGAATTCGATCTTTTTAATTAAAGGAACTGAAGTATATAAGGTGTAGAAATTAATAGAAATTTTGTTCTACTAATGAATTCGAACTGAAAAAAAGAGATTACAAATTTCCTCTACTTTTCTATGGAATGGAAATCACAATTTAGGAACACATTTAATGACATACAACCCTCAAAACCATAATAATACACTTATTTATAGGGGAAGCAAACTAGGAAAAACACTTACGTTTTTCTCATTAACCATATGAGAATGAGAAACTATTACAATATCTTACTTTGAATCTGAAGCACACCCTGCACTATAAACACGTTCTCCTGTTGACTGACCTATTATGGCTAATGCTTAGCCAATTCAAGCCTCAACCAACCTCCTATTTCCTTACACAATCTTGGAGAAATTGAGCTCCTAAAAAATAGGGAAATTCCATATTTCCTTGCAAAAATCCCAAGGAATTGATCACCTTCTTAATTTCCAATCTCATATAGTCAACTAGTATACAATTGATAATTACAAGGTGCCTTTTCCTCAACTCCAACTAGGAAATTTGAATTCCATGTATGTATGTGCTATTTTTAATTGATTGACTAGTTTAACTGAGAGATCACTAAGTTGACAATAGTTCTACTACGCAATTGAGTTTCGACTGACTCAATTAGTGGCTTGAGCTTAGTTAGTTGAGTTTAACTGAAAAGAACTGAACTAGATTACTAAATTTTAGCAATCAGAACATGCACAACTCTACTGCAAGCCCACAAACTTTAATTTTCCGATCTAACTAAGTGACAAAGCCATGTCACTCAAGCTAACTGAAATCCAAGTCATCATGCCGATGTGGAAAACTGAATTACTAAATTTGACTAAGGCACAAGTCAAATTTATCCTTTCTTGCTACAATTTTTAACACTCCCTCTTAGAAAGAAATGGATTTTTCACCATGCCTATCATGCACCTATGGAATTAAAATTTTCCTTTGTCAAGATATCCGCATCTTGCTCCTTAGTTGGAATGTATTGCAACATCATGATTCTCGTCTGCACACAATCTCTCAAGTAATGGTACCTAATATAAATCTACTTGGACCTATCATGAAATACTAGATTCTCGAAGAGTTTGACACAACTATGATTATCACAATAAATCACTGTTGGATCCATCTCATGACTGAAAATACAAAAAATAATTTTCCTCATCCATATGGTCTCACATGTTACTTGACTTGCAGCCATATACTTGGCCTTTACTGAGCTAGTGCCATAGACCTTTGTTTCCTACTTTATGAGGAGATAGCTACAAACCCAATGTTGAAGATAGCTCTTGAAGTACTCTTCCTATCTGATGGACTCCTTGCCTAATTTGCATTAATGAAACCTTGGAGATTCACACTATTTGTCCTCATGTACCATAATCCATAATCTATTATGCCTTTGAGGTATTTAAGCACATGCTTTGTTTCTTTCCAATGAATCTTGGTAGGCTTCACCATAAATTGTCTAAAATTATTAATTTCAAAGCATATGTCGGGCCTTGTGTTCACCAGATACATCAAGGACCCCATAAGTTATTTGTATATGGTAGAATCTATTACCTCTCCCGTAGAACCATGCTCCTTCCTCGAGTTTATAGGTATAGGTGTGTCCATAGGCTTGTAGTCTTGCATATGAAATCTTTGAAGTATTTCAGAGGAGTACTTCCCCTGACTCACAAACAACTCTCCATCTCCTAGTCATACCTCCAACCCAAGGAATTAATGCATCAAGCCCATGTCCTTCATCTTGAATTCTCTTGTAAGGTCCTCCTTAAAAGAGTGGATCAACTTCTCATCCCTTGTAAGTATCAAGTCATCAACATATGATACCAAGATAAGAAACTTTCCATCTACCACAATGTGATAGATATTGGCATCTGCTTCGCTTTTGGTGAAGCCTAATCCATTGAGATATGTATCAATACAAGTGTGTGATGCTTGAGGTGCCTGTTTGAAACCATAAAGGGCTCTCTTGAGTCTACACACATGTGTCTCCCTATCATATGTCTCAAATCCCTCAAGCTTCTCTACGTAAATATCTTTGTCAACCACTCCATTGAGGAAGGTAGTGTTCACATCCATCTGGTGGATCTTCCACCCCATTTGTGTACCTAGTGTAGAATGGCTATGATTTAGGAATATCTTTCCACACAGGAAATTCTTTCCTCATGATCAACTCCCTTTACTTGTGAGAAATCTTTGGCCACAAATTTGGCCTTGTATTTCTCAATGCTCCCATCAGCTACATGCTTCACTTTGTAAATCCATCTAGAACCAACCATTGACTTGTTCTCTAGTCTCGACACCACCTCCCATACATTGTTCTTCATTGTGGAGTCATACTTTTCCACCATGGCATTAACCCGCAATAGTTGAGAAACAAATTCCTCAAATGAAGAAGGCTCATAATCAATGAGTTATATCACTAGTGTCATGTAATTGGTATACCTTTTTAGTGACCTCCTCTACTTGTGCAAGGATGTAGGAGCTCCCACATGCTCTCTAGCATCTTGCACCAACCTGTCAACTTCTATGGTTCTCTTCCACCCCTCTCTGGAAGATTTGGGTTGAGTGGGTGCATCCACTCTACCTCATGTTTTCTCCTCCACATGTGGTTGCTCCACATCCTGAAGCTCTACATGAGGCTCCTCCTCTAATGGGAAGCTTAGATCTCTCTGTAGACAGAATCTCATATCATTGTCCTCATCAAATTTGACATCCCTCCTCACTATTGTCACCCTAAGTGAGGGAAAATACACCAAGTAACTTTTGGGTGTTTTTGTATCATATAAACACTCCCATATCAGTTGTAGGCTCCCATTTCTTCCTTTTATCTTTGGAGACATGAAAATAAACAATAGCTCCAAAAATTAGAAAATTAGATACACATGGCTTCCTTCTAGAGAAAGATTCTTTAGGTGTGATCATGCCAACTATTTTGTGAGGGCTCTTGTTCTGCAGATAAACGACAGTGTTGCATGATTCTACCCATAGATGCAATGACAACCCTTGATCATGCAACATGGCTCGTGTTTCTCCCACTATTATTCTATTTTTCCTTTCACCCATAGCATTTTGTTGTGGGTTATGGGGTGCTATCAATTCTCTTCTAATACCCTCTTTGGCACAAAATTCCTTGAAGTTGTTAGAAACAAATTCTCCTCCATTATTACTCCCGAGGCATTTCAACTTATTACTGGTCTATTTTTCAACCAATGCTTTGAAATCAACAAATTTGGAAAACACTTCACCCTTTTTCCTCATGAAGAAAAGTCAACATTTTCTAGAAATGTCATCAACAAAATTCACATAATAACAATATTTTGTTGTAGAGATTGTAGAAAATGGTCCACATTCATTCAGTGGACTCTCCAATATTTCTCCTACTTTGTTATCTCTTCCCTAGAAGGTGGATTTGACATATTTCCCCAATGTGCATCCCTTGCAGACATCATGCTAGTCAAGGGTGCATTTCGGGAAACCAATGGTATTGTGCTACATGATTTTTAAGGCCCTGTGGTGTAAGTGTCCCATGCCTATGCCATCATTCTCCAACATCTCAAATTTACACTTTTTTGCCTTGCTACATAGTGCAGTGCAATCCTCCACCTCAAGTTTGTATAGGTTCTTCACTCAAACTCCAATATATTTCACTTTCCCGATAGCTACATGTCTCAAAAAGGCTTTCCCCTTAATAAAAACAACATAATAACCTTTGTCCTCCAATACAACTACAGAGATCATATTCTTCTTCAGCCAAAATACATACATGGCATCTTTCATATGAATATGGGACCCTAAATCCCTCTTAAAGGTTACAATTCCAATTCCTTGGGTAATGTACTTACTGTCATCCCTAATTTCTATGTGCATCTTGAGATCCTTCTCCTCTAGGCTACTGAATAATTATTTGCATCTTGTCATATGGAATGAGGCACCAAAATCTAGGTACAACACACTCGCCATTACAATGTTGGCCGTGCATATAATTAGGGTGAAGTCTAATTCAAATTGCTAGATGAGTGCTTCACGTCCTACTCCTCCTGAAGGCTTCTTGTTAGAATTCTTGTGTGGACACATTTTTGCATAATGCCCATATTCATGGTAGCGAAAACCTTTTATCTTGTGAAGGTCCTTATTTTTACAGTGTCATGGCTGGACTCACGCTTTCCTTGGGCATTCTTTCCCTTGGCATTCCTTCCCTTTCCTTCCATGGAAAAAAATTATTCTTCCTCATCTTTAGACGTTACTCCATCTCTGGTGTTCCACCAAATTTCTTCCTACACCAAATCAGACCAAAGCCTCTCCCAATTTGGCAAGTTGTCCCTTCCATTTACAGAGTCCTGGTAGTTGTGCTAGGATTATGGAAGGCCTAGGAGAGTTAGGCTCATTAGCTCAATTGAGGGATAATTTCTCCTATTCCTCCAAGTTCATCTCAAACTTGAGTGAATCTAGAGAGGTAATGTGGAATAGCTTCATTCTTCCACAACAGGATGTTTTTGAGCTTGTCCCTTAATGCTAATTTCCTAGCATCACTGCAATTTTCTAATATCTCAGTGAGGTTCTTCCATATATCCTATGAAGTTTCTTTGTCATTTGAATCTAATACCATGTGGTCTCTCACACCCTCTGGGATTATCCTCTTCGCTTTTGCAGTATCCCTCTTCCACTGGGATAACTACTACACATTCGATGCTTCTAGTTTTGGAATGTCAGTTTTGGTCTACTCCAACACTCCATTATCATCGAGTATCACTTCCATCCTAAACTTAGAAGCTCTAAAATTTGAGGTTCTCTACAGGGCATACTCCAATCTTAATCCGTTGAAATACATTTCCCTACATGGAAGAAAATTGCTTCACTAAATCTATAATTGAAATTTTTGAGGGAGAAGATATATTGATTGGTCTCTAATGTGATTTCAGATCTCATACCATGTAGAAATTAATAGAAATTTGCTACTACTGATGAATTTGAATTGAAAACAAGAGATTACAAATTTCCTCTACTATTTTGCAGAATGGAAATCACAATTTGGAAACACATTCAATGAAATTCTACCATCAAAAACACAAGAACACAATTATTTCTAGGGGAACCCAACTGGGAAAAAACCCTCCACAACTTTTCATTAATCAGATGAGAATGAGAAACTATTACAATGTCTTGCTTCGAATTTGAAGCACACCTTGCACTGTAAACCTGTTCTCCTACTGACTGATCTGCTCTAGCCAACACATAGCCAATTCAAGCCTCAATCAACCTATTATTTCCTTGCAAAATCATGGAAAAATTGATTTCCTAAAGAATAAGGTAATTCCCTATTTCCTTGCACAAATCCCAAGGAATTGATCACCTACTTAATTTTGAACCATGTACATTCAACTAGTATACAATTGATAATTGCAAGGTGCCTTTTCCTCCACTCCAACTAGGCAATTCAAATTCCTTGCATATCTAGGTTATTTTTGGCTAATTAACTAGTTTAACTAAGAGATCATTGAGTTAACAATAGTCTACTATTCGATTTACTTTCAACTGGCTCAATTGTTGACTTGAGCTCAGTTAGTTGAGTTCAACTCAAAATTACTGAAATAGATTACTAAATTATAGCAATCATCACATGCACAACTCTACTCCAAGTCGAAAAAATATTTTTTTTTAATCTAACTAAGTGACAAGGCCATGTCACTTAAGCTAACTACAATCCAAGTCATCCTGTTGATGTGTAAAATCAAATTACTAAATTTGACTAAGGCACAAGTCAAATTTAGCCTTTCCTTAGGGGAATTTTGAGGTCTAAAATGGGCCTCCAAAGAAAAATGTACAAGAAAAATAAAATTTATAAGAACCAATAGGATTCAAGATGATGGTGTCAACCATGGGGGATGATTCACTATTTTTGGAGTAAAAAAGTAAAAAGATTAAAAAATAATAAAATAATAAAACTATTTTTTCAACTCATATTTTCAACTCGTATTTTCAACTTATCCCCCTAAAGTTTTACTCAAATTTTCAGTGGGAATACTTGTTGGATGCAAAATTTAATTCCTCATCCAAGGTGTACCCATGTTGCATACTTTCGATGGACCCTGCTACATGAAAAATGAGAAATATGCGAAAAAAACATGATTGCAATCATGTTTTTCATGTATTTCTCATTTTTCCTATAGTAGGGTCCATCAGATGTATGAAACATGGGTACTCCTTGGATGAGGAATCAAATTTTGCATCCAATGAATGTTTCTATCCAAAATTTAAGTTATCCCATAGGAAGAGAAGTTGAAAATATGAATTGATTTTTCTTTTTGTTTTTTACCTCTAAATTTTGATGATGTAATATAATCTTATCTTACTATTTCCACTATTATTTTATAATTTCTTTAGCAGGACCATTTTAGCCCTCAAATTTCCCCTAATGCTTGCTACAATTTCTAACATAAGTAATCTATAATTGAAAGAAAAAAATTATTGTGATTTGTTCTTGTAATGCAAAGTCCTAACGCTATTTGAAGAAGTTGAAATAAGAGTCTTATATTGTTGTAAAATAGTCAAAGTCTATTATTTTAAGTGTGCAATCTGAAGGGGTTGAAATTTGAACTAATGATATGAAGTAGCCAAAATTCTAAATGTGATCACAACTTATAACAAGACAAAACCTTTGAAATATTGATGAGCCAATGATGTATAAGAGGAGTTGTAGTCTTATGACAGGGTCAATAAAAAGTTTATGACAAGAAGGTTGACTATCTTTGAGTATAAGTTAACTATTTTGGTTTTTGACTAGAGAAGAGGGCTTCCATGAAACCTTAAGTGAGTCATTGGTCTTGGGTTGGATATCTCTTGAATTGATTCAATAATAAGAAGATTTTTGTGTTTTCCCCTATTGAGGGGTCTTTCCCTAGCTTGAAAGCCTAAATTGTTGTGTCTCTTACTTCTTTATGATCTTGGATGAACAAGTTGTGTAATTTATTGATGAAGAAGAAACATTAATAATCAAAAGAAAGAAGATTAATTACCACAAGTAGTTACCAAGTAACAAAATCAAATTTCCCTTGATTTTCTAACAAAGAAAACTTATATGACTTCTTTGGGGAAATGTTTTGGACATTTTGTGAAATTCAATGAATTTTTTTGAATTTTTAGAGACAATTCAAAATAACAATGTCAATTGTCAAATTTTTAATTCTTAAACTTTGAATCAATGTTTATGTTTAGGTTTTCAATATTGTTTCTAACATTTTACAAAGAATAATGTAGGTTTGTGGAATCACAAACTTTGAATCATGTATTACTTTACTTGATATGATTGATAGGTAGCTAAGGATATTAAAACTACTTAGTGTTGAAGATAGTGTCAATGAAGTATTTCTTTTTAGGCATCAGACTATGACTAGATGAAAAAATAATTTTTTTAAGGTGTGGTATTATGAAAACACAGAAATAGGAAGGCTACGGTCGTAGGGATTTATAAAAGGGAGGCACAAACAAGTCGGTTGACATGCTTTCAAGGTCATCCACACCAACAATAACAACTTTGAGAACTCTGATGCACATGGAGCGATTCACTCACGGTTCATCTAGAGAGGCATATTTAGATGATGGGGACTTCAAGGAGGTGATTTAGTAGTTGCACAACCATAGTCATGTGCATGATGGTGATAGAAAAATTTACTACCATCTCCAGGATGGGTTACTACATAGGATGGATAAGTTATGTGTTCCTAAAAGTGAGCTATTATAGTTGATCATAGAGGATCACATCTCCAAGATTCCAAGGAACTTTGGTGTAAGGAATACAGTGGCCAACTTGCACCAGCATGTGTATTGGCCCAAGATGCGAGAATGGGTAGCTAGGTTCATATGAGGATGCATGTTTTATTGTACCAACAAGCTTAGTAATGAGAAACATGGTTTATATCATCCCTTGTACCCACTCATCCCTGGGAAATAATTTCCATGGACATTGTGGGAGGTTTACCAACAACCAAGAAGGGATATGACTACATATTCATGGTAGTTAATATGTTTAGAAATATGTGTGTTCTGATGCTATGTAAAAATATCATTAACTAAAAAGAACTAGAAAACTTTTTCTTTGGACAAGTCTTGATGCACTTTGGGATAACAAGGAGCATCATTTGAAACAGGGACATGAGACTTATCAATGCATTTTGGACTACATTGTGGTAGTATATGAGTACAAAGTTGAAGATGTCTACCACATTACATCCTCAGACAAATGGGAAAACAAAAGTAGTAAATAGGACTTTGGTGAAATTCCTAAGGGGATATAATTATAAGCATTTGAAGACTTGGGATGAAAATATGGTATATATATACAACACTGTTATAATAGAGTATTCCACACTTATACTTGAAGTCCCCATTTGAAACTTGTTTTTCATATTTTCCACCTTCACATTTGGATATTGCATATGGGAAGGAAGGACGAGAAAAGGAGGACCTTACAAGGGATGCCTTAGGGATAGAATAATTTATAGAAGAGATTAGGAATATATATATATGAGTATGGGAGACACTATAGAGTCATAGGAAAAGTACAATGCTAGGCATAATTAACACATAACAGAGATTTCATTCAAAGTGGGAAATAAAGTGTGGTTACAATTGACAAGGAGAGGCTACAGGGTCCTCACAAGAAAATAATGGATCTTCAATATGTTCCTTTTGAGATACTTGAAAACGTGTAAGATAACACCTATAATCTTAGTAGACCCCCATACATGCTCATTTACTCAATTATAAATGTAGAGAATCTGAAACTCTATGAAGCTTCCATGCTAGATAAGGAAGAGGAATATGTCTTATCATTTGTAGAGTATTTGGAATCAAATGCTTAGGAAAAGTTAACATAGCATACACTTTTGTAGAAGTGGCCTTAAACTATGATACAGGAGTAGCATGCCCTTTGGCATATTGGGTTGGAAGGATAGCTTGCAGCCAATGCTAAATAGTACACCTTAGACAAGACCTCATTCATTAGAAGCTTTTGGGGACCAAAATTCTATCAAAATTGGGAGGCATGATATATATTGGACCATTATATTGTATCTCATCCATATTAATGCTTTCAGAGTGGGAAGAATGGAGAAATCATCTCATAGGACCATTTTTACCAGTAGGACTAAGTTTGGAAAATTGGGGTCTAAAACCTTTCGAGAGTAATTTGAGGAATTAAATGATATTTTTTTTTATTGGGTGGGGGGTAAACATTTGTCACTTTATCATAATACCTTATTTTTCCTATTATACAGACATATACCTTTCCAATGGTGTAAGAATTGCCTCAATCAAAATCCATATGCAAAGGTTATGTAACTACGAAGTTGATTGTCCTGTTTGGACAACATGATTCAAGAGAATACCCTGTCAGTCCCCATTATTAATGGAAAACGAGATGTCCATGTGATCATGATGAATAATACTCTATAAAAGTCCATATTGTAACTATGGTTATGAGTTGAGTGAGTCAAACCTAGCCACTAGTAAATTATTTGGTTACTTTATAACCGGGCCACTAGGAAGAAAATGGATTCCATTATTTTCGAGTGCATTGTGTTTCACAGACAAATAGAGTATCCAAAAGTAGGGAGAGAGCACATAGAGAGGATATTTTACTATAGTATCCCATAGGCCATAGGCCTTACTTTTTTGTACTCATAGAAATAGAGCAAATCAACATCACCTTCTAGCTAGGTTTCCTCCTAAAATGGATTGCCATGTTATATTTTGTGTCAACCATTGTTAGCAAGTTTTTATTTCATTGTTTTCTATTTTCTACACAATTATAATGTACATGCATACATAATAAATAATAACCTACATATTCATAAATCTAAAGAGAAATAAACCCTCATAGTGTAGATTTTAGATTTTTTAGTATAATTTGTCAAATATGTTGTGACAAACATTCGAGTGGAATATCAAAAAACAAAATTACGAATCAAAATGCAACTTTCAAGTGTTTTTTCTACAAATATGAACATTCTTACTACAACTATGGATTGTTGTCGCTATAACACTGGAATAATGTTTCTACAACTCTAAAGTGTTGTTGTTACAACTCTAGAGCACAATTACTGCAACTCTACAGTGATTTTGTAGTAACTCCATAACGATTTTGCTGCAACTCTAAAGTGTTTTTGCTACAAATCCATATTGTTGTCGTTGCAATTATGGAGAGTTGTTGCTAAACTTCAAAGTATTATTTTTGCAATTGTTAATGTTGCCATTGCAACTCTAGAGCATAATTATTGCAACTCTGAAGCATTGTTTCTACAAATTAACTACATTGGTCAAATGAATTTTTAAGTCCTTTCATGAACCATGATTTCGAAACTCAAAGTCTTAAAATATTATCCCAACTGTATCTCAACTAAAAACAAAGGAAAGAACAATTTTTTTGTCAACGTTATAGATGTATAGACATTAGGGGAATTTTGAATTCTAAAATGGGTCTCTTAAGGAAAACAAAAAAAAAAAAATAGTGAAAATAATAAAATAGAATTTATGATTTTTTAAAAGAAAGGAAATAAAACTATTTTTTATTGTATTTTTTACTCATCTCATTATTTGTTTACTCAAATTCTGAGTGTGTACACTCACTAGATGTAAAATTATATTCCTTATTGAATGAATAACAATTTTTCATACTTTTGAGTAAACTCACATTGAAAAAATTAAAATACATGGAAAAATGTGTTTCAAACACATTTTTTCATATATTTCTATATTTTTATGGTGTGGGTCTACTCAAAAATATGTTGAGTGGGTACTCATTGGATGCGAATTCTATTTCCACATCCAACAATTTTCCCACTTGAAATTTGAGTAAACCTATAAGGAGATAAGAAAAATATACAATTAAAAAACTAATTTTCTTCTTTTCTCTCCAAAAACATTTACCCCTAGGGATTACATCATCATATTAAATCATATTGGTTCTTTTAAAGTTAATTTTTTAGTACATTTTTCATTTTGTGGCCCATTTTTATGTCAAAATTCCCCTAATTATACCAATACAAACAAATAATTGATTGAAAGATGAAATAAAGACTAGTGTTCTAAAAATCAAGTCCCATCACTACATTGTCAACTTCCTTGATTCATATTCATCATGCTAATTCATCATAACCATGATATGTCCATGAATTTCCTTATTACTTGTTCAAAATAATTACATGCCAAAAATTTATTAATTTCTCGTATTTATGCAGTTGCCCTCAAGCTTAATCATTTTACTACCAGTCAATCACAATTTCAACCTCATTACTTCCCACCTCTTGCTCAAACCATCCCTAACCCATGCAATAAATTGATTTAGATCACTTACAATGTTGATTCACCTTGTAATGCTATTGTCTTTGATAATAAATTTGATGGTGAAAACCTCTCTTAGGCATCCATGTACCTTGGAATTTTTGAAAACTAGCTTTCTAGCTGGCATTTCATAAAAATAAAAAATGAAAAAGAAAAATTAAAAAAAAAAACATATAATAAAATTTTGAACATGAAATCCCTCTGGAGACAGTTAGAAAAAATGTTGTTTGAAACCAGCTTGTTGGAAAACAAGATCCTCCAAATAAAAACAAAAATTCATCTTCAATTTTCATCTACTCTTTGAGTAAAGATTCATAAGTTTCACACAAAAGGTTGTTCCACATCTCAATATACATCTCACATGGTGATCAAAGATCTAAAACTCCACATTGTTCTTTCTCGTAGAATTTTCCATAATTGTGGATTATCTCAAGATATTATACAATTGTTGCAAACTTCAAGAGGAGATGTTAGAAGAGTTGGTGTTGTTTATGATGCAGGAGCATTCAGGCCTAGTCAGCAATGTGATGGCATGATCACATGTTGTGACTAACAAAGGGTTGGAAGACAAGAGTTTAGTTAATTTTATTTATTTAAATGTGTGAGAGTGTTTATTTATTGTCGAATATGAGAAAAAGGGTATATGTGGTTGATTGATCCTCCCTGTGTGAGATCAGGCCAACCAGTTAGATAAATTGGTTTGAATAGGATATGAGGGATTTCAAAGCTTAAATTAGCATTTGTTTTAAATAAGAGTGGAGTTGAAGAGAGTTTTTAGGAGAGAGCGAGATATTTCTGGATCTGAACCAGAATTGGTTCATGAATCCACTTTTGTATAAATTGTGATCATTTTCTATAATTTAGAGGCTGGATAGGGTATCTAGAGGCTAGATAGCTAGAGTTGAGTAAGAGAGAGGAAGGATTCCAAGATAGAAACAGGGTCTTTTATTGTTGTAATCGAGCCTGAGGACTGAGGCTCTGTAAACTTATTGTATTGAATAAATTATTTAGTGTGCATGAATGTATTGTTTTTATTGAAATCCTTCACTTGTCTCTGTACAGTTGCCTACAGAACATATTAGGCATTCTTCTCTATGGTTTAAGTCTTAAGTTATAAATTGCAGTGTTCAATGCTTTATTGCAGTCCATAGAGTTATACAGTGGGTTAGCCACTTTAAACCCCATTCATTTATCTAAAAAATATCACAGGGAGAGTTTATATATGGAGTTATGGTTGTGAAATAGAGTATGGCAGAGAATCGGTTTTAATGTGGAGTCTACTAAAAAATAGGCGAGATTAAGACAAGAGGGAATAGATGTGAGAAGGAATAGTCGTCGTTGGATCTGTAAGATCAATGGACCAGATCTAATCGAGTGAGCAGAGCCACTTTATCGTATCGGCATAATTCAATTGTATGCGATAGGACTTCAGCCCTTAAGAACATGCAATGAGCAATCTCCGATCGATCGCATCGCAATGTTCCATATGCATGGACTAGGCCCTAAACCTTTGCCAACTCTGATTGTGACATTGTGATTGAACGAGGACTGTTAAATCTAAGAAGGGGATCAACAGTGGAGACTTAATCGCTAATTGTACTTTGGAAAGGTCAAGCGCCAGCGGTAAAGAAGTTGCGATAATGTGATGGGCCGATTAAGCGATGGTTGATAGTGATAGATTGGAGATCAAGGCAACAGAGATTGGGAGTGTAAGGAGGAGCGCAACGGACCCGAAATTTTATAGTTGCGGATGTATAGTTTTAAAGTCTGGCCTTAAGTTTCCGATCAAGTTTTTCATGTGTTTCAGTGTATTTCTGTGTGTTGCGATAACATAGTTGTCCCAGGGATTTAAAAGGGATAAGACATATGAAAAAGGCAGACTCGATGATTTATGAATGTAGTTGAATTCCTTTTGAGTTCCGACCTTATACTTTTGACTGTGGGTTTCTCAGGTTTTCCTGTGTATTCCTTGTATTCTAAATAAGTTGTATGGCTGGGGTTTTTAATGTAAAAGCACACATGAAATGCTTCTGATAGATGATTGTGGGCATAACAACAAGGTCCGAGTTCGATAGTTGTTTGGATATGAAGGGATGTTAGTTAGCTGGCATAATTTTGGTATCATAACTAGCTCAATGCTCTGTAAAGATTGGTTTGGAGACTGAATTTTCATTTCAACATATATATAATTTGCATTGAAGTGAATTTGATATCAAAATGGGGAAAGCAGTGAATCTCTGATGAACTTCTGGTAAGAATTTTTATTTTGATGATTTTACAGAAATATGTTTTGAATGTCTAAAGAAGAACAAGGGATTGAAATTTCAAAGGAGAAAATGTTTTCCTTTCAGGAAAATGAAATCTCCATGTAAGTTGATTGAATGATTGGTTTGATTATAAGGAAAATTAAAGTAGAAGGTTTAGAAGTTAAAGTTAAATAGAAGAATGGTTTGCTATGGCACTGAAGTCATTTAAATGATTTGAAGAATTTTTTGAAAATTGAGAATGATTGAGGATTGCTTAAAATATTGTTGAAGGCAACAATATTGATGATTGAAAGAACAGAGATTGGGTTTAATAGGACTGAAAGAAGAACCACTACAAGGAATGAATTTTGGAATTTATAGAAGAAATATAGGATTTTCTTACAAACAGGTTATCAAAAGGAATTGATAGTGTCTATCATGAATTGGTAAAATAATTGAAATTTAGATCTAATATTAATTGATCTTGAAATCTGAAGAGTCCATTATGAAAAGTAAAATGGAAAATAGTTGTTGGTTGTATGGAGTCTTTTGAATGGAAAGTCTAAATGAAAGAGTGAATAGATGAATCATTTGGCAAAAATTTAATTGATGGAATGGGAATTAGTTTTAAGACATCTTTGAAGGAAAAGTTGTAGGTTTAAAAGGTTACTTTGATGTATCTTGAGATAAGATTGTACAGGTCAATAGAAGCAGTGGAACTGCTAAAAGATAGAATGAATTGTACCAGCATCATAGCATATGAGCTATGTTAAAGAAGATAGAGCAAGAAGAACTCTCGGATGAGTAAAGGTGATAATATCGAATAGTAAATGAAATTACTGAATGAAAGAAGGAAGTGAGCAATTAAAGATGCAGAGCCTAAAGCAAGGAATGTTCGAGAGAAGATGAGAACAACTTCCAACTGTGGTTGGTAGAAGTTGTTGAGGTAGCTCCATAATTATGAATATGGATAGGAGATAACAATTCCAACAAGAGGAGTGCTGGGTAGAATTGTTAGTCAGTAAAAGGTGCGAGAAAAGAACCAATAGGTTCCAAAAGGCTAAAATCAAGAAAGTTTGGTGAGGCATGAAGGCGACTTGTTATAGGTGAAATGAAAAAGGCTAGTTGCAGCTCACTAGTGAACAAGGAAAGTTCACGAAAGGAAGAAATGGAATTGACTATTGATAGTCATGGCAGGAGTACAAAGGAAGGTCAGAAGTAGAGGAAAAAGTGTGCTAAAGCAATTGGACTCAAAGGAATGAATAAATAAGAAAGGAACATAGAGTTGGTTTAGATGAAGGCAGAATGTAGTCATTTGAAGAAGCTGGTATTGAAAGGAATTAGAGAAAACTGGAAACAAGGATTTTATGTGGGAAAAAGAGTTAAATGGCCTGTCAGAGAATTGTTTGCTAAGAAATTAATACTCTGAACAGTCGAGAATGAGAGGAATGTGCTGGTAGAATCCTCACAAACAAGAGGATCTCATATTTTTGGGATTAATTATTTCTGTGAATGTAAAATTGCAATTATGCAGCCTAATGAATTTGAACCTGTGTATGAAAAGATGAAAGAGGCAAAGGCAAGACAAACACAAAAGGATATGCACAAAGAATTTCAAGACTTCAATTGGTGGAGTAAATTAAAAGGTATGGCTGAATGGTTGTGTCTTTTCTTAGTAAAAGCATATTGGGTCATATTTGATGGAATTTTAGCATGGATAGAAGACCAATGGGAAATGGAAAAAGGAAAGAAAATAGATGCATTGCAGGTTTGTGAAGTGAAGAGAAGGAAAGCTGACACAGAGAACTTAGCTGAAGAAGTTAAGTCAAGGAAACCTTTGAAAGATCAAAGACTTATCATAGAATAGGAAGAGGCACTATTTTCTTATTTGGATAAACTGAGTATTGGAGGAAGTTGTGTAGAACAAAAAGGTATTCTAAAAACTTATGATGAAGCTTCTAAGCATAGTCAAGAAGTTGCAGTCCCAAAAGTTTTCTTTAATGAGGAAGAATTTCTCAATAACTTAGTGAGCTATCAGAATAGTTTAGAGAAGCATGAGGAGTTGATCATTGAGGCTTCAAATGAAGAGCCTTGTAATCTTGAAATTGACATGTTGTGTATGTTTTCAGGTTTGACAAGTGATGAACAACAATTGGACAATGTGCTTATGCATGTTGATGAAGAAGTGAGATTACTGGAAGAGATGGCTGAAACAGAAAGATATTTTGAACATGTATTTAATAATCTTGAGAATGATGGTATTGACTGGGAAATTTTCATGATTAAATAAGTTGAAGATAAGAAAATGATAGTTTGTGATGATAACCGAAATGGAATATCTTCACTAGAGAATCAAAATTAAAGTATTATAAAAATTGTGAAGGAATATATGATGATGTTGACAGATGTAGAAGTTCAGGAATTCTGTGATTTTAAAGTGGATTAGTTTTATGAATCTGTAAACCATGAAGAAGCTTTAGAAAGCCAAAATTTCGTTTTTTGTTGTAGGTGAAGATGAAACAACATCATTTTGTTGCAATGGTATAAGTATAGAGGATGAAAGGATACTTCACAATGATATGCTCCAAGAAATCCTAGCTATTGGATCGTTGAATGACAGTCTTGTGTTAGAACAATAAACATTGTGTAATGCAGAGGAAAGTATTAGAGTGAGAATTGATGACAATTTCATAACTTATGCAAAAGGAGAGTATCAAGATTTGATGGCAGAATTACCTATGAACATTGAAAACCATAGTTATTTTGAGTCTGACATTTGTGATGGAAATTATGTTTTATACAGGAAGGAGGAGTCATATGAAATTAACATGCTTATTGAATATGAAGGAATTTGTATTTTGTTGGAAAATATATTAGATGAACCTGATAACATAAAGGAAAGGGTTATCTTTAATGATAATGGAAGGGAAGCTGTAGAATAAAAACAACAATTTGTAAATGACAGAGGTAAAGAATGTTTGGATAGAAAATTTATAATTTATATGATAAAGGAGAATGTACAACATGTAGATGTTAGTGGAGTTCAGTTGGGAACAAATGGTAAAGAGGAAATTGAGAAATTGTGGAATATGAAGTCATTAAAGAAGAGGGACAGCAAGGAAGAGAAATTAACAAAAGGAATTTGTATAAGTAAGGAAAGAGCACAGTAGAAAAATAAGATTTGGAAATATGGAGGAACATAAGTGACAGTGGTAGAAGAATTGAATTTGTAGCATGATGAAAGTGATGACCAATTACAAAGTAAAGTTTGGGAAACTGGATGATCAGCAGAAGAAACACATGACCAGGAGGTCATGAAAGCTTTCAACTTTGGGAGTCTGATGCAGGAGCATTGATGCCTAGTCAGTAATGTGATGGCATGATAACATGTTGTGACTAAAAAAGGGTTAGAAGACAAGAGTTCAGTTAATTTTATTTATTAAATGTGTGAGAGTGTTTATTTATTGTCAAATATGAGAAAAGGGATATATGTGGCTAATTGATCCTCCCTGTGTGGAGATAAGGCCAAGCAGTTAGATAAATTGGTTTGAATAGGATATGAGCAATTTTCAAAGCTTAAATTAGAATTTTTTTAGATAAGAGTGGAGTTGAAGAGATTCTTTGGGAGAGAGTGAGAGATTTCTGGATCTGAACCAGAATTGGGCCATGAATCCATTTTTGTATAAATTGTGATCATTTTGTATAATTCAGAGGTTGGATAGGTTAGCTAGAGGTTAGATAGGTGGAGTTGAGTAAGAGAGAGTGAGGATTCCAAGATAGAAACAGGGTCTTTTATTGTTGTAATTAATCTTAAGGGCCGAGACTCTGTAAACTTATTGTATTGAATAAATGATTTAGTGTGCGTGAATGTATTGCTTTTATTGAAATCCTTTGCTTGTCTCTGTACAGTTGCCTACGGAACAGATTAGAATTCTTCTATGTGGTTTAGGTCTTAAGTTATAAATCACATATTTCAATGCTTTATTGCAGTCCATAGAGTTATACAGTGGGTGAGCCGCTTTAAACCCCAGTAATTTATCTAAAAGATATCACAAGGAGATCTAATATATGGAGCTATGGTTGTGAAACAGAGTATGGTAGAGAATCGGTTTTAATGCAAAGTCTATTAAAAACAGGCAAGATCAAGACAAGAGGGGAGAGATGTGAGAAGGAACAATGGCCATTGGATCTGTAAGATCAACGGACCAGATCTAATTGGGTGAGCAAGGCCACTTTATCGCATCGATGTAATTCAATTGTATGTGACACAACTTCAGGCCTTAAGAATATGCGATGAGCGATCACCGATCAATCGCATCACAATGTTCCATATGCATGGACTGAGCCCTAAACCTTCGCCAACTCCAATTGCGACATTGCGATTGAATGAGGACCGTTAGATCTGAGAAGGGGATCAATGGTGGAGACTTAATCGCTGATTGCACTTCAAAAAGGTTAAGCGCCAACAGTAATGAAGTTGTGATAATGTGATGGGTCGATTAAGCAATATCTAATAGAAATATATTGGAGATCGGGGCAATCGAAGATCGGGAGTGTAAAGGGAGATCGGGAGTGTAAAGGAGCAGCATAGTGGACCCGAAAGTTTATAGTTATAGATGTATAGTTTTAAAGTCCAGCCTTTAGTTTCCGGTTGGGTTTTTCATGTGTTTTAGTGTATTTATATGTGTTGCAATAACATAGTTATCCTAGGGTTTTAAAAGGAATAAGGCATATGAAAACCGTGGACCTGACGATTTATGAATGCAGTTGAATTTGTTTTGAGTTCCGACCTTATGCTTTTGACTATGGGTTTCTTGAGTTTTCCTGTGTATTCCTTGTATTCCAAATAAGTTGTATGGCCAAGGTTTTTAATGTAAAAGCACACATAAAATGCTTTCGATAGATGATTATGGGCATAACAACAAAGTTCAGGTTCGATAGTTGTTTGGATATGAAGGGATGTCAGTTAGTTGGCATCATTATAAGTGTCATCATTAGTGTTGCTTCATTTGTTACAACTCCTATAAGCTAGTTGTTGCAACTCATAATAGCTGGTGGTTGCAACACGTACTAGTGAACTATTACAACACCTATGAATTAGTTGTTGCAGTTCCTTTTAGGTAGGTACAAGTATGCTTATTTTTTTATTTAATATAAGTTCATTGGATGCTATATATTTGTATTTTAATTTTTGAAAAGACACTTAGGCTTGTATCATGCCTCCTCATCCTTTTCCATTTCTCGAGGGCAGACAATATCTTTAATTTGGTTGAGGGGGCGGGGAAGGGGATGAGGGTTATTATCATCTTTATATTCCATAACATTCCCTCAACATTATTGTCCATCTTCACTCCAATATCCATGCATGAGAAGGGTTTAAACTTGCCAATGGTCAAAGACCTTAATATTGCCACAGCAAAACCAACAATAAAAACAAATAAAATTCCTTGCTACTACCACACAAGGAAGAGTATTAACAATAGTAGAAGGCCTTCCTATTGCCAAAAGAAACCAACATCCATTAAAAAAAAATGTTTTTTCTCTGAAAGAACCAACTGCTGCAAAATAAGAAACTAAAATGGACAACCCACTTTGCTAATGTTATATCTCTCTTATTTGATCTATGAGCATCTTCATATCCAAAATTTTAAGTAACATATCCAACGTATTAGTTTCTTTATTATGCAAGTAAGAACAAGAAATTCTGACAACAATAATAACATAAAGAAGCTCTATTGTTGCTACACAAGTACCAACAATAGGAATGAAACATCACCATGTGATGAGATTCAAACTATTATGATGTTGTTGCTACCATCATTATAACATTATTGTTTCTACTCCATTTTTATGTGAAAAGAAGGATTTGTCAGTATCTCAAAATATGTGTATTAGACGGTCATGATTTTTTTGAGGAAAATGAATGAAATGGGACAAGTATGCTTGCAAAAATTCAAAGAAAATCAGTTTGTAGATAATTCATAAAATAAGTTTGATGCTAATCCTACAACACTCATGTTGCAATTCTTTATACATGGTTTATACAACTCCAAGAGATTTTTTGCAAGCTCATTGAAATTGTTTCAGCATGCTAATTATGAAATTTGAAGGATGTTTTGTAACAATTCACAATAAATTTGTGAGGAAAACGAAATTTTTTAACAATGGATAAAGATATGCACTAGAAAAAAAAGGAGTCCATATAGTATGGCCAATACAGTGGTACTAAGATGGATGAGGACATTAACATTTTCAACTGGGAGGAGACGGCGTTCTTCAGAATTGGCATCTTTTTACACCCTCTTTTCTCTATTATTAATTATTTTTCAGTTACCTATAACCACATATTAATCCATTCTAATGCTTATATGTGGGATTTAGACATAATTTTTTTTCCAATGCATTTCTTATTATTTTACATGAATATATGATTAAGCATTAAGAAAAGATCATATTTGCATTTATCTTTGAGTTAATTTGCAAAGACAATGTGCCAAACAAGTTTTGTAGGTTGTGACGTTGCCATAAAGGATGTTTTGGTTACATTTTTTGCAACTCCAAATTATGTTGTTACAACTCTTACTGCTGCAACTCCAAATAATGTTGCTGCAATTCCTATGTAATATTCCTAATTAGCCATGGCTAATTGGAATATTCGATTTTGTTTGATTTTTGCCTTCTATAGTTATTTGTAAATAAAAAGTGAGGAAGGGGGAACATAACTCACTTTAGACTAAAAATTCACTTCCTAGGTAGCACAACGTTGTGACTTAAGGGGGAACCAAGGGGGCCAAAGGGGGATGCAGAAATGGGACCCACGTAGACACATGGAGGGACTACGCAGGAGGGAAGGAACACATGGCAAGAAGGGGATCACGCAAGAGAAAGTGAGCCTAGGGATTTTGAGAGGTAGAGGCTATAAAATAGAGAGGAACCCCGTCATTTGGGATCATTCTGGTTATCAGCATTTGTGATAGTTATTTCAACTTAGAGCACGCTGGCTATTTAGCTAGTCTGCAGCATTGTTTAATGCATTGAGTGTCTGCGTTCGAAGATCTCACCCTTAGCCCCAAGGCACTTCGAGTGCCTGCTTGGGCAAGGTATTTCCATTGGCATTCCAGTAGTAGATTCATCAGCATTTCAGCAGCAGTTCCATCAGCATTTCAGCAGTAGTTTCATCAATGCCTTTGAGGAACTGCACAGAACCCCAAGAGGGTGCTTTTCGGGGGTCGGCCATTTCAGAAAAGCTTCTGGGTTTTTTTGGGTTTTTTGAGTAGAGTTCGATTC
This sequence comes from Pinus taeda, assembly GCA_000404065.3. Taxonomy (NCBI): domain Eukaryota; kingdom Viridiplantae; phylum Streptophyta; class Pinopsida; order Pinales; family Pinaceae; genus Pinus; species Pinus taeda. Next base: position 47,643 of record APFE031267792.1, read on the forward strand.
CAAAATTTCAGTCTTTTCTGAGGAGGGGAGCAGCCCTGAATCCTCATTCGATTTCCAACAGTAGTAATAGCGCGTTAGTTTCCTAGCAGCTGGGACGCAAATCAGTGTGAGGCCATTCCAAGAAAGCTTTCTGGGTTTTTCTGGGTTTCTTGAGTGGAGCCCGAATCCAAAGTTCCAGTTTTTTCTGAGGAGGGGAGCAGCCCCAAATCATCATTTGTTTTCTAGTAAGAGCAGAAGCACAGTAACAACATCCACACAAAGAGGCCATTCTTGTCATTCTGAGACTATTTCATCACTTGCCTTATGCAAGTCGAGGTGCCATCTATATAATCACCTCTTGTACTCATTTATTACTCAATATAATAAAATGGCTTAGCATTTCTCGCTTCATTTCTTGTGTATCTGCTTGTATTTCTGATTTACATTATTATATGTTGTTCCATTGTTATTTTATCACTTCTGGGTTATTAGGTCATTTGCACATATTTGGTTGGAGTTTTTCCTGGGGTTTGAGGAATATTCTGGGTTAGGGATATTACATCCTATTACTGCAACTAATGTTTTTACAATTAATGTTAATGTAACTGCAATTCACGTTGTTTTTGGAACCCCCATCGTTGTAACTCCATTTCATTTTGTTGCTACAACTCCCATGGCTATTTGTAATTCAAGAATTACACTATAACTCACTACCATAATTTTAATGCTGCAACTCTTATGATGCAACTCTCAAAACTGTGAGTCGACATCAGAAACATGAGCTAGTAGAAAGTTGAGCCAGTTGGAAACTTGACATGTTGTTACATAGTTGTTATTCCATTATTTTGATTTGGATTAATATTAAATATGATTAATTGAATTATAAATAATTATTTTGGAATTATGTATGAGACATTTATTTTTTGTTAATTAATAGCAAATCACATGAGGGACTTATGGAGACATTTATTATCTGCTAATTGTTAGAAAGTCATATAAGAAACTTGTGGATCTCCTCTATTATTTCCTATTTTTTAAAACAAATGTTATGTATAAAAGGAGTTCCTTTGTCATTTCACATAGTGGACTCTTAGAGAACTATCCAAATCATAATGAAGTAATTTAGTTATTAATATTTTATTTTAATTGTAATTTTATAATTTCCATAATTAGGATTTGAATAATTAATTTTATTTATTTTATTTATTCATATTTATTTTGATTAATTGATTTTCAGTTATTTCTTTTTGCATGTTTACTTATTTTCATAATTATGAAACACTAATTCTTTTAACCAGGTTAGTTAATTAAACTAATTTATGTTGTTAATGTAACCGTTGTTGATAAACATCAATACTCTATTCTATGGAGCTAGGGCCTACTCTGATAAAATAGTGTTGTATAATTTAAGTAGCTTTCTTTTTGGTTATGTAATTTAACTCATCAGTTATTTATTCACATAAAAATTATTTTATTTTCTTTTGTAATTAAATTTCTTCTATGATTTTAATTATTTATGAAATTAATTATTTGTGCATGCTTGTATTTATTTATTTATTTATCCATTTATTTATGCAATTGATTAGCATGCATTTCAGATTGGTTTCCGTTCATTTACATTGTTAAAGAAATGTTCTCAACACATGATTACATTTTTTGGTTTGAGTACAAACATTGATCACCTTGACAAGGATGTTTGTTCATTTCCTTATTATATGGTTTTTTTTCTACCTATGTAGTTAAGGTTCTTAAGCCCAATTTATAATATTCTCTTTTCTTGATATGGTCAAAGTGGATGGAATCTACCCACGATATTTTTCCATGGGATTTGCCTTCCTTTCTCAAGGGAAAATAATAAAATAAGGCTTTTAGATAATCCATCAAACCTATTAAAGGGGATAGGAGCCAGGCATTTGGATCGTCCTGAGTTTTTCTATCTTATTGTGTTTTTGTTGAGAACTTGGCATGGTTAGTTCTAGAATGATCCCAGACGAAAACCCCACAGTGACATTTCTATGATGGATCCACCCAAAGTTCATAAGTGGGCTTAAGTGTCTTATATTAACTATTATTAAGTAGTCATATATGCCATAGGTAGGGGATTCGGTATGACTTGTATGAGCATGTATATTTGTTTTCAGTGATTAATATAAATAAAACATGGTCAGTTTTGTGTTTGATGTTTCCCTTATGTGTTCAATGTTTTTTAGTGTCGTTTTAATTAAAACACTGAAGTGTGCGAGCATGTATCTTTGTTTTCACTTATTAATATAAGTAAGACGTGGTTTGTTTTATGTTTGATGTTTTTTATCGTCATTTTAATTAAAACACTCAAGTGTGAAAAATTTATTAAAAATTTTCACATTCGATATATTACAATGGTATCAGAGGTGGTTGAGGGTTTCAAGAAAAAACTAGTTTTCAATGATCCTCCTTAATCACCCTAACTAGAATCTTATTAATTTCAATGGTTCTCCATAGCCACCCTAGTTGACCATTGCAAAAAAATTACTTGACCATCATTGAAGTTAACTTGTAAGTAATTCTCAAATATTTTTTCAAGGTGCCAAAAGAGGTTTATGTGCTAGTTCATGGGAGAATCACCCTAGCTAGAATCTTATTAATTTCAATGGTTCTCCATAGCCACCCTAGTTGACATTCCAAAAAAATTACTTTACCTTCATTGAAGTTAACTTGTAGGTAATTCTCAAATATTTTCTCAAGGTGCCAAAAGAGGTTTATGTATTGGTTCATGGGAGATTGGGTTATTTGTTTGCAAGGGTTCGATTTTATTGGATGACTAGAGGTCTACATTATTAGAAAAAATTAAATGTACCCTACCAAGGTTTTCTGATGACCCTACTAGGGTTGAATGGCCAAGAAAGGGCGTGATCGCTAGAGTCAAACTCGACCATTGTGTGCATCTCATATGCCAGATCACCAAGGCCAATGGACCATTAAGCACAGAGCCACATATATTAGCTACGTCCTGGGGATGTCCTCAAAGACGGCGAAAATCACAACAAGGAAACACTAAGTCATTGGCTATATGCATATCTGCTAACATTGTTGGGTCATGAACCAATAAATATATGTCCACAGTGGTTCAATCCATTGTTTTGAAAGCTCCAAGAGGCACCTCACTAGCAGAAGGAGCATCCATATCTTTGAAGCAAGTGGCAAGACACAATATCAAGCAGGCCCATAGTTTATCAGTTATTTTTTATTGTACCAGCCACATGAGGCTGTAGCGCTAGTGGTAGAGAATGCTAGCATATTTAAAACCACAACCAAACACCCACATTTTGATATGGAGGGTAATTTCACGTGCCAATGTAGGTACTTATCCAAACACCAAACTTAAAATCAACGAGCCATCTTTTGCACAGAGCTGTGAGTCTAGTTTGCAAATCAGATATTGGGTCACCGGGAGGGACGCCAATGTGGAGAAAATTGAAGAAATTTGCTAAAGCCATCTCTCTCCAATTTTGTTGGAAATAATAATCCCAACCACTGCAATAAATAGCCTAAAAACAACCATACTTGTCAGACGTATTTTTGCAGGTTGCGTCTATGTTTGAAGATTGAAGGACTGAAGCCAGGCACGAACCATTCTGACACGTAGCAAGGAATTTAAAGCATTAAATGTACTTTTGTAAATAGATATGGGCAAGCATTTATTCAGCAAATATTTCCCACACTCCAGAAACACCTACGCGATTCTGATTACACTCAACAACAACATCATATTAATTTCACTTTGTCATGAATTAATTGTAAAATTATATGTTGAGCTATATATGAGTGTAAAAGTCATTTTGTAATAGGTTAGAGAGTAAGAAGTTAGAGAAAAAGAGAGTGGTAGTCTCTGGGTAGAAAGTGCACCTGAAAAGAACAATTGCAGTATCTTATTGTGTGTTATTCCACATGAAATTTTAGTTTTTACTTAGTGAATGAGTCGCAGCCTCATGTGAATGTATTTTCATGTTTTAGAATATAATACTAAGTTTATATTGTGTTGCTCCAAACCTACTTTGTCATTTTTTCCATGAGTAAATATTATTCATAAGTCTCTAAAATAGCTCCACAGTGCATGAAATCCAAGTCCGTGAAATAGCTTTGTGGTGCGTGAAGATAGTTGCATGAAATGAACTCCACAGTGCACGAACCTAGCTACACGAAAGTGGCTGCACGAAAGTCAAAGACCTCTCTCCCTCCATGAAAATTAAATTTACTAAATATTTCTAACTTGGTATGAGAGTGGTTAAACTCTGTTAGTGTAAAAACAAATGTTTTTACTAACAGTGAAAATTGTTTTGAGTGCAGATTGTTTTTTAGCATATTTATCAGTAGGTAGAATTTTTTTTTTTACACTCAGAAATGGAAATATCAAGCACAAGCTTGAATAATCCTCAAATACCTCAGTTTAATGGAAAAAATTATGATTAATGGGTTATTACAATGAAGGCCCTATTTTCTTCTCAAGACATTTGGGATTTGGTGGAGAAGGGCTTTCAAGAACCAGCAGATGCAGCAGCATACAATGCTTTATCTCAACAAGAAAAATATTTGTTAAGGGACAACAGGAAGAAGGATTCAAAAACCTTGTTTTATATTTTCCAAGAAGTTCATGAAAGTATTTTCCCAAGGGTTGCAGCAACAACGAAGTCCAAGAAAGGATGGGACACCCTCCAGACAGCCTACCAAGGCATGGAAAAAGTCAAGACAACAAAGTTGTAAATGTTGAGGAGAGATTTTGAAACACTTTGTATGAAAGAGTCTAAGAATATAGACTCATTTTTTACACATGTAAGTGAGTTGGTTACTCAAATCAAGTCTCATGGCGAGACACTTAAGGAAAGGAGAATGGTTGAGAAAGTTTTGAGAAGTTTTCAGCAAGGTTTGAGGCCATTTTTGTGGCCATAGAGGAGACAAAGGATCTCTCACTATTCTCAGTGGATGAGCTTAATGCATCATTGATTTCTCATGAACGTAGATTGAATAGAGGAACACGCTTCTCATTGGAGCATGCATTCAAGACACAAGTATCATTTAGTTAAGGTTGAGGCAGAGGAAGATCATATGCTAGAGGAAGAGGAATAAGCCCACATAGAGGTGGAAGAAGCAACCCTTCAAGCTCAAATGAAAGAGGCAGCAATCAAAATCCAAGTGAAGGCCCAAGCCAAAATCAAGCACAAGGTCAGTTGTATGATAAATCTCAAGTTCAATGTCATTACTGTAAGAAGTATGGTCATTATGAAAATGAATGTAGAAATAAGAAATATGACATTAGTAACAAACCAAGTGTAAATTTCACAAGAGAAAATTAAAACCATGATAGCATGTTTTAAGCTTGTAATGTAGCACAAGAAAAACATAGCGATATATGGTATCTAGATTCAGGGTGTAGCAACCACGTGATAAGAAACATAGAAATGTTTTTGATCTAGATGAAAGTGTGAAATCTAAAGTGACATTAGGGACTGATAGCAAAGTATTTGTCATGGGAAAAGGAAGAGTTAATATCCTAACAAAGAAGGGGGAGAAGAAATACATCTTAGATGTTTACTTTGTCCCCTATTTGAAACATAATCTCATTAGCAATGGACAACTCATGCAAAAAGGCTACAATGTCTTCTTCAAAAATGAAGTGTGCATAATTTTGGATAAGCCTTCAAGTAGATAGCTAATTTCAAAGGTTTAGATGAAAAATAATAGAATGTTTCCCCTAAAATTAATATCAAATTTGTAGAAAGAAGGTGCAAAAGCACAACTATCTATGAACTCACAAGAAGATGGAAGAAAAGAAGCAGTTGTCACACAAGATGAAAACTAGTTATGGAACTTAAAATTTGGACATATCAACTTTGGAGGTTTGAATTTGCTGCATAAGAAAGACATGGTGAAGGGTTTACCTCTCATAGAAAAACCAGAGAGCATATGTGAAGGATGTATCTTGGTCAAGCAACATAGAGAGACATTTCCAGCAGGAAAGTGAGTGAGGGCAAAGGCACCTTTGGAAATTGTCGACTTGGATTTATGTGGACCAATGCAGACACCAT
>APFE031267799.1:0-14958 GCA_000404065.3 Pinus taeda
TCCCAGGAGGTCACCCATCCTAGAACTCCTCTGGCTCAAGCGCGCTTAACTGTGGAGTTTTTCCCACAATCAAGCCCAATTAGCTTGCTACCCCATTTGCAAAACCTTAGCAAGTATTGTGCCTCATGAACCATTCAAGTAGAGATCCCTTGACTCTTTTTGAATTTAAGTATGGGGGTTTACGCAGTGCATTATATTAGATATCATTTTGGGATTCAACTGCGTTACGTAAGTCATTCACGTATGACCATTTCCATGAGAGGTAGTCGTAACTGACTAATTTCTCATGATTTTTGAATAGTTCACTTAGCACTCATTGCATCGGGTGATGCTCACAGGGGTGAAGAAGTGGGATTGAAACTAGTGAAAAGTGGAGAAAGAATCACATAGCATCAATCATCACTTCCGGGGCTTGCACCCGGTAACCAGGACTTCCCAGGAGGTCACCCATCCCAGAACTCCTCTGACTCAAGCGCGCTTAACTGTGGAGCTTTTCCCACAATCAAGCCCACTTAGCTTGCTACCCCATTTGCAAAACCTTAGCAAGTATTGTGCCTCATGAACCATTCAAGTAGAGATCCCTTGACTCTTTTTGAATTGAAGTATGGGGGATTACGCAGTGCATTATATTAGATATCATTTTGGGATTCAACTGCGTTAAGTAAGTCATTCAAACGTATGACCATTTCCATGAGAGGTAGTCGTAACTGACTAATTTCTCATGAATTTTTGAATAGTTCACTTAGCACTCATTGCATCGGGTGATGCTCACAGGGGTGAAGAAGTGGGATTGAAACTAGTGAAATGTGGAGAACGAATCACATAGCATCAATCATCACTTCCGGGCCTTGCACCCGGTAACCAGGACTTCCCAGGAGGTCACCCATCCCAGAACTTCCTCTGGCTCAAGCGTGCTTAACTGTGGAGTTTTTCCCCACAATCAAGCCCACTTAGCTTGCTACCCCATTTGCAAAACCTTAGCAAGTATTGTGCCTCATGAACCATTCAAGTAGAGATCCCTTGACTCTTTTTGAATTTAAGTATGGGGGTTTATGCAGTGCATTATATTAGATATCTTTTGGGATTCAACTGCGTTAGGTAAGTCATTCACGTATGACCATTTCCATGAGAGGTAGTCGTAACTGACTAATTTCTCATGATTTTTGAATAGTTCACTTAGCACTCATTGCATCGGGTGATGCTCACAGGGGTGAAGAAGTGGGATTGAAACTAGTGAAATGTGGAGAACGAATCACATAGCATCAATCATCACTTCCGGGGCTTGCACCCGGCAACCAGGACTTCCCAGGAGGTCACCTATCCCAGAACTCCTCTGGCTCAAGCACACTTAACTGTGGAGATTTTCCACAATCAAGCCCACTTAGCTTGCTACCCCATTCGCAAAACCTTAGCAAGTATTGTGCCTCATGAACCATTCAAGTAGAGATCCCTTGACTCTTTTTGAATTTAAGTATGGGGGATTACGCAGTGCATTATATTAGATATCTTTTGGGATTCAACTGCGTTAAGTAAGTCATTCACGTACGACCATTTCCATGAGAGGTAGTCGTAACTGACTAATTTCTCATGATTTTTGAATAGTTCACTTAGCACTCATTGCATCGGGTGATGCTCACAGGGGTGAAGAAGTGGGATTGAAACTAGTGAAATGTGGAGAACGAATCACATAGCATCAATCATCACTTCCGGGGCTTGCACCCGGCAACCAGGACCTCCCAGGAGGTCACCCAGCCCAGAACTCCTCTGGTTCAAGCGCACTTAACTGTGGAGTTTTTCCACAAGCAAGCGCACTTAGCTTGCTACCCTATTTTAATTTATCACATTAACTTGTAAGGATCATGTGACATATCAAGTAATAGAAAGCATGATTATTAAAATTATTTTTCCTTTTCTTTTGTAAGTTTGGCATTCGTGAGGCTACATCATGGTCATGTCGAAGAATAACACTAGAATAGGGCAAGGAATTGAACCAATGGCTTAACATCTAGGAGTTTCTTATAGCACACATGATTATCATCTATCCAAGACCCAGTGGCAAATAACTATGGTTTGTGGTAAATAACTATAACCTTTAAGCTTTATAATTTCCTTTGGGGGTCATTGATCATACATAAAACTATATTATCTTTATTTCATGAATTAAATATGAAAATATTTTCAACCATGGATGGTAGAAAGAAATTTACCAATGACAATAAATTATATACTTTAGAGCTGAGATAGTTTTGGGTTTGGAGTTAGGGATTCAAGAAATAAAATTAACTTCTCCACATCATGGTGAATGTGCGAGACCATAGACCACATCATAATCCATGGACATACTTTTACGAGAAAGTGTTGGCATTGTAGTGTTAGCATTGATGTCAACTAGTTCTTAGCAATGTTTAGCCCTGTAATCATCACTTCTATGCTATGTACAAGATTAATGTATGGTCTCCTATGTTTGTAACAATGTCTCAAAGTTGCATATCCATACCTTGGAGTTAAGTTGCAAATGGAGAGGTGAAGGCTTATGAGATGCATATGGTGATGTCTTGATACTTACATAGGGGGGTTGAACATGTTTGGAGGCTTTATAATGTTCATAAAAGCATTGACATGACTTGCATGAATAGGTTCTGGAGGTTTGGAGCTGAACATATTGAATATAAGTATGCTTGGAAAGGGTAGCACATGATACCTGAAGGAAACTAGTGTTCACAACTCTATATTTGCATGTAGAAACCATGTTATAACATTTTTCATGAACGTAGGACATGTGTGACTTTCTATGGATTCCATACATTATATGTTCATTTCCAAGGGTTTTTATTTTGGCTTTTTCTCATGGTAAATGGTCCATTGGTTTGAGAAACCTCTCTCTTCTTTGAGAAGGTAGTTAAACATGAAAATTTAAGAAGAAACATTATATATAGAGAATACCTTGAGGAGAGCATGTTGGATGGATTGAGAGAGTGACCCATTGAGAGGGGTTTGAGAGAAAATTAGTGAGGTTGTAGGAGCATAATATATATCTAAATATAATAAGAGTTTTTTTACATGTCCCCAACAATATTGTATACAAGTAGTAGTGATGAGTGTTAAAGAGAAATTGTAGAGGATTGTGAGATCAAGAAGGAGGAATTTCTATGGAGTTTTGTTGTTGTTGATCTATTGTGATTGTGTTGCAAAGATAGTTTCTTTGATGATTAGGGTCCTAGTTTGAAATATTTTGAAAAGTGACCCGAGAGTGTTTCGAGGGTAGTGGCTCCTTGCTGGTGGTGGCCAGATATATTTTATCAGGGGAAGTGGTTCCTTGCTAGTGGTGAGAAAATAAATTGTTATAGGGGTGGTTGCTCCTTGCTTCTAGTGGCCAGTAAACTTTGTATAAGATATTTTTTATTAATGGAAGATACAAAGTAGCCCCAACAACAATAGGGTAGTTTTTCTCCTATTGAGGGTTTCCATAAACAATACTTGTGTCTATTTCTGCATGCAAGTTTTGATGATTTCATGGATTTCATGTGTTGAGTTTGTGCTTCTTTTATAGTTAGATCTATTGTTGCTATTGATGTATGTTTTTATTTAGTAAACATGAAAAAATAAGTAAAATGTCTATTAGGCTTATCACTATAGGTTCATCCCCCCAAGTAATGATCTACATTTCTAACAAGTGGTATCATATTCTTTTCCTTTGTTGTTATTTAATCACTCGAAGGTGGAACTAGGTGAATCATGGGTTATAAATATGCTCTGCAACTCAATGTTACATATTTTTTAGCATGGAGAGCGAAGGTGAAATCAAAAATGTTTGCTCAAGTTTCTAAAGTTTGGGAAATCATGGCAAATTGTTATAAATGTAAACCCTTTTCAGAACAAGCTCAGTTATTGGATGTACAAGCCAAATGTGTAATGTATAATAATCTTCATGATCAATGCATTGAGAAAATCATGGATCTCAATACTGCAAGAGATGTCTAGGATAGGTTCCATGCACTACATGGAATAGAAGTATGAAGAAATAATGAAGAAAAGGAGAAATCGGTTGAAGATCAAGCCCAAGTTAGTTAATTGTTGATTGAAATATAGTATCTCTCAATATAAAATATAGATTTCAAAAGGATTCTACAATTTTTTGATGAGAAGGAATGTGGCTTCAAAGAAGAAAACATTAGACTAAAGACTCGACCATAATAAGGTGGGTTGAAGAGGGAATTAGGAAGAAATACAAAGTAAAGGGGATAAGGGTGAGAAATTAGAAGCAAAAGTGGTTTCATTAAGGAATGCTTTAGAGAAGAAAACCACTCAGTTGAAGAGTAGTAAATATTACTCATCTATGAAATTAGATTGTAACCTGCACAAAAGGAGATACCAACTTAGTTGTAGCTACAAACAAAATATAGGATAGAAGTAGCAAAAGTTCCAAGAAAGAAAGCCATCAACAAAACCAACATTCAAAGAAGGAGCTCAATGAAGGAAAGCTAAAGGTCATGCCACGAAAAGAACATAGAAGGTCATTCTCACCCTTGGGAGATGAGAGATGCTTCAAGTATCAGAAGCTTGGACATGTTGCAATAAATTGGAGAAACATGCAATAGAATAAGTAGTTGAATAGAAGGACCTACCAAATAAATAACCAAGGAGGACTAACCATTCATGATTCTTAGCAATAATTGGGTTTAACAATCATTTTTACGGTGACTACTATTCATGCAATGATTTTGTCCATAAGGCTATTGAATACAAGTCTTATGCAAAGATGAAGAGAGAAAAGATCAAGAAACATGAGTCCTTTCCTCCATTCATTTGTCACATCAAGTTCTACTTGTGAGAAAATATTGGCCATATGGCCAAAGAATACAACCTAACGAGATTTTTGAGGCTATCCGATCAAAGAGAAAATATCATGCAAATCAGGCTAGACAAGAAGATGGTAAGAGATCTACATGTTATAGATCAACCCCCAAAGTTTGGAGGAAGAAGGAGTAGCAAGAGTTTGCAAGGAGAAACTAGGGCTTGTGTTGCCTCAAGGGGACCATTTGACAGATCATGATATTGCGTGTAAGACCATTGGATGTGAAACCATAGTAGTTGTAGGGCATGTGAGTAGGTTTGCTTGTTGAGGAAGTGCATGAACTTAGGGGGAGCTATGTAAGATTTACTTTATGTTACCAGTCTATTTTTCCTTCAACAATGATACTTATTGGTTCAACCATGAGGAGTTTTTTTTATATATGCAATTAGGTTTGATGATGCCTATACTTTTTTATGATGATTATGAAAAGCTATAGTTGTGATACTAATATTGTGTCTGTTGAGGCTATTTTAATCTACAAGTGGGTATGTGTTTAACCTATTTGGAGGCGCAGTCAGTTAGATGAGTAAGAAATAATCCATAGTGGCACTATCAACTACAGAGGCAGAATACATGGAAGCCACACATGCAAGCAAGGAAGCAGTTTGGTTGCAGAGATTGTGTTCAAGTATGGGGTTAGTACAGGGAGCTATAAGGATAGACTATGACAGCCAAAGTGCAATTTTCTTGTCAAAGAACCCTGCTTACCATTCAAAGACAAAGCACATTGATATTTAGTATCACTTTTTGAGGGATATGATAAAAGACAAAAAGGTGTTGCTGGTAAAGGTGGATACTTTGAAGAATACTGAAGATATATTGACAAAATTTGTGAGCTCTGAGAAGTTCTCTTGGTGTAGAGAAACAATGGGCATTTCAGGGCTAGAAAAATGACTAAGCTCTCTTGTAGATGGAAAACAACAAGTGGGAGATTGTTGGGTTGTGTTATATTCTTTCCACAACTAACCTTCATAGTGAACCGGGGGGTTAGAGGGGGCCAGGTAGCGCCCCTCTATGGGGTTCGGGGAAGCGCCCCAGGAAAATTTTTTTTTGGACCCTATATTAGGTTGGGCGAACCTACATATGGTTTTTGGTCCATGGTTTTGGACGCGATGGTTTTTGGTCCATGGTATTGGATGCTTCGGCATGTATTAATATGTATTGTAACATTGAAAGGAACATAATGAAAAATCAAGCTGGTAGTCCTGGTTTTGGGATGCAGGGGAAAATCTATGTGCATATGTGTTTTATGTGTTATGCTCTCGCATTGTTTATTTTCTTTGTTTTAGAATTCGTATGCAGATAATTTCTGTACAGGGTTAAAACCTACATGAATTTTATTTCTTGGAATATTAGAGGACTAGGAAGTAAAAGAAAACAAAGATTGCTTAGTAATAGAATGAAACAGGCTACTCCGGATATAATTTTTATCGAGGAAATGAAATGTTCCATTCAAAAGTTAACGAAACTACATAGAAAATGGCTAAGTAAGTTTGAATATCTAGAAGTTAAAGAAGATAATACAGCAAGAGCTATTATCACCCTTTGGAACCCTAAAAAAATTGACATAATTGATGCAGAAGCTGTAGGAATTATTTATTAGTAGCGATTAAGCCGATAGGCGATAGGAATACCTATCTTGTCACGAATGTGTATGGACCTCAAAGGATAGAGGAGAAACTTAGACTAAAAGATTCCCTTAGGTATCTCAGGGAGAGACAGGCAGAAATACCCTTGATCTTGGGAGGAGATTTCAATATGAAAAAATCTCTTTCTGAAAAATAGGGTGGAACCAGAGCACTAGGTAAAGATTCTTTAGCATTTCAATTCTTTACAGACAATATGAAATTAGTGGATGTGGAAACGAACAATGGCCTCTTCACTTGGAATAATGAGGTAGGAGGGGAGTCTCTGAGGATCTAATGCTATCAGATAAGGAAATATAGGCAAGTGGTCTTCCCATTGGAGGCTCAGATCACTGGCCAATTCAAATGGAGATCCAGGGTATAGGAACCCCCTAGAACAGACCTTTCAGATTTGAGAATATTTGGCTTTCACTCCCAGATTTCATCAGTAATATTGGAAAATGGTGGACAGAAGATATTCGAATCCAAGGAACTAGAATGTTCATGCTTTATAAAAGATTAAAGCGCATAAAAATGAGGCTCAAAGAATGGAATACGAAAAATTTTGGCAATATTTTTGCAGAAAAGAAATTAGTTGAAAACAAAATGCAGAAACTCAACCAAGCTATGATCACAAAAGGTTTTGATAAAGATGAAAATAATTTAGTGGAGAAACATCATCAAGAATGGGAAAACTTGTGTAAACAAGAGGAGATATTCCGAAGATAGAAATATAGAGTTCAATGGCTAAAAGAAGGAGAATGTAACACAACATTTTTCCACAGATCCACCATGGTGAACAGACCACACAATAGAATTTCCTTCATAAAAAAGGAGGATGGACAACTGCTACAATCCCATGAAGATATAGAAGTGGAGTTAGTTCAACACTTCCGAGAAATAGCCCAGGAAAGTAATCCAAAAAGAGAACATCACATCAAGGACTTAATAAAGCATATACCTAAGTTGGTGTCTAGAGGGGACAACTATAACCTCAACAGACCAGTTACTGAAGAAGAGGTCAATGAGGTTCTCAAGGGCATGTAGAATGGCAAAGCACCTGGTCCGGATGGCTTCAATGTAGATTTATTTAAAGCTTGCTGGAATATAGTCAAAGAGGATATTTTGAATGTTGTGGAAGACTCCAGGATTAACAGAACCATCTTGAGAGCTCTTAACACCTCCTTCATTTCCCTGATCCCTAAATAAGAAAATGCTGAAACTCCAGATAGATACAGACCAATAGCTCTTTGCAATGTGGTTTACAAGATAATATCCAAGGTTATGGCCAACAGACATAAACCTTTGCTCCCTTCTTTGATTTTCAGGGAACAATAAGGATATGTTGAAGGTAGACAAATTATGGACAACATTATTCGATCTCATGAGGTGGTCCACTCATTAAACAGCACAATCAGAGCTGGTATGATTATGCAACTGGATATAGAAAAAGCTTATGACAAAGTGAACTAGACCTATATCAGGAAAGTACTAATGGAATTTGGTTTTGATCACAACTAAGTGAGATGGGTCATGGCCTTGATTACCTCTTCCAGCTTTTCAATTTTAGTCGATGGCTCTCCTTCTGATATTTTGCTTCCTTCAAGAGGACTAAGGCAGGGGGATCCGCTTTCTCCTTTCCTATTCATACTCATGATGGAAGGTCTTGGCTTGTCTATCAAGAATGCCAGAGTTATGGGAAAAATTCAAGGTCTTCCTCTAAAAGAGAATGGTGAGGCTTTAATACATCAACAATTTGTGGATGATACTATGTGACAAGGTATCCTCAAAGTCAAAGAGCCTTGGGCATTCAAACAAATTTTGAGTGACTTTTCCATTGCTTCAGGTATGGAAGTTAACCTCTCCAAATCCAAATTTTTTTCTTTAATACTCATATTGCCAGTCAGATAAATATCTCCAGAATTATGGGCTTTCAAAGGGATTCCCTGCCTTAAAAGTATTTAGGAGTTCCTCTCATGGTGAAACCATTTCAAAAGAGCATTTAGGAACCGTTGATCAACAAATTGCAGGATAAAGTCAGTAATTGGACAATCAGATCATTAAATCTGGCAGGTAGACTCGTGCTGAATGGCGATGCTCTAATCAATTCCAATTTTCATGCTATCAACTCTACTGGCCCCTAAAGGAGTTTTGTAGCAATTCAGAAACATCCAAAGAGATTTTCTCTGGGACAGGGAGGAAGCTAGAAAGAAGTGGGCCTTGGTCTTTTGGAAAAATATTTGTAAACCCAAGATTCCTGGGTGCCTTGCCTTAGATGACCAAGAGATCCTAAGTAAGGTTCTAGGGGCAAAACTATGGTGGAGGTGGGTCAAAAATCCCAAGGCCCAATGGGCAAGCATATGGAAAGAAAAATATGCTAGCTCCTAGAATCATACTGATCTCATAAGGATGTATGGTAACATAAAATGCTCTACCATCTGGAATAAAGCCTGGGAAAACAAAGGTTTAGTTCAACGAAGCAACTTCTGGGAAATTAGAGAAGGTGACCTTGCTCTTTTCTGGGAGGACAAATGGCAAAAAGAACCAAAAATGTTAACAGAATATTTTTGGAACCTTAAACATGAGACTGACACCCAAGGTTTGACTAGAGTGAAAGATTTTTGGGATGATACCCACAATAATGGAAAATGGAGGATATGGAAGGATATAGACTGCAGGAATGATAGAATGCTAATTACAAAAGCAGAGGCTCTTGGAAAAAGTTGGAACAAAGGATGATCTTGGTGTCTGAAGGTAAAGACCAACTTAGATGGGGAAACAACACTAAAGGCATCTTTAATATTAAGGAAGGAAAAAGTGTTCTCCTTGAGCTAGATTCTGAGGCTCCGAATAGAATTTGGCTAAACCTTTAGAGACATCAAGGTTCGATGAAAATCAAATTCTTCATGTGGTTGGTTCTTCAAAGGAAAATCTTGACTTGGGACAACATTAGAAAGAGAGGTATACTTGGACCTTCCATTTGCCAGCTCTATGAAGCCCAAGAGGAAACTATGGAACATCTTCTTAATAGTTGTAATTTCACTTCCAGACTATGGGAGGCTTTTTCCAACATCTTTCAACAGTATGACAGGGACAAGGAGAGTATTACTAACACCCTTAATAGATGGAGGAGAAATTTTTCGGATAATGAAGTTCTAAACCTTTCTTGGGCCCTCTTGCCAGGTTTTATTATTTGGAACATATGGAAGGAAATAAATAAGAGAATCTTCAAAAGTTAAAAGAATCTCACTCATCACCTGTTTGATCATATCTTAAAACAGCTCAAGGAGATGATCAGCTCTATTGTTAGGAATCTTCCCAAAAATCCTCCCACAGAAGCAGACTTGAGGACTCTCAGGCTGATAGGATTATAGGGGATCATCCCCCTAAGTCAGAACAAAACAACAAGAAATAGGGAGTCTGAAAAAGAATACTAGAAACCTCTTCCAAGAGGTTTTTTGAAATACAATATAGATGGAGTCTCTAAAGGCAACCTTGGGACAGTTGGCTTTGGGGGGGTTCTACAGGATGAAGCAGGTAAAATCATCTCTCTCTTCCATTGTCCTTTAGGAAGAGCCACCAATAATATGGCGAAATTAATCGCCATGGAGCAATGATTAGATTTGTTGAAGTATGAAAGCCACCACAATGTGATCATTGAAGCTAACTCTAAGCTAGTCATTAATTCGGCTAAAAAGAACAATAATGGTTCAGAGCCAAAGAAAGTCTCTTAGCAGTGGAAGTTAATCTGGGTTTTTCAGAGTATACAGGGTCACCTTCAGGGGCTTTTCTTAGTTAGGTTCAATCATGTACATTGAAAGGCTAACAAATTGGCGGATTTCTTAGCCAACCAAGGAGTTAGCTACAAGGAAGGCAAAGTTCTGACAGGGTGGAAAGCTATGCATCATGACAATCTGAAAACTCTTTGTCACAATCTTGTGGAAGAGGAAAAAAAAGTGTTTCGGGATATAACTAGAAAGGAAAGGTCACAATGATCCATTCTCAAAGGGATCCACCCATTCTCGTCATACATGTAAGTGGAAGGAAAATTAAAGCAGGCTTCAGCAGCACTGATAATCCCAACTTCAGGATTCAATGGCTTTGGTCAGGCAGACAAATTTGTTCCATAAAGTTCTATGAAAATCTTGGTTGTAGATACTTCAATCAAGTTAAGGAGGAGTGGAAAGGTGGGCTCAACATTCCAGAGGTAATGAAAGGTGCTTGGGAGTATAATGGAAGCTACTTTTCCCATAGTTTCATCACACAGAAGGAAAAACCACTTCCTAAGTGGTTTCTTGAAGATCGCACCACTCACAAGGATAAGCTGGTTTTGGTCTTTCGAAAGTGATACGCCACACCGGATGATACATGGAGGAGGGAGAGGGATGTAAACCGACCTCATCACATGGTAAAGCTTGGGCATATCTGTGGTGCGATAATGTTCTGTTCTGTTGGATGTCGAGGCGCTAATCAATAGTCAAATTTCATCATGTTGATTAGTGGTGGTGGAACGTTAATGTTAACATTTGGCGGATTGGATTTCTGGCTTTAGGGGGCCTGTTGTGGCCACCAACAACCCCCCTCCTTATGAAGTGTTATTGCTAATACTAAATAAGGGGCGACCCTTAGTTATAAAATCCAAGGAAATAAAAATAGTGCTTACATTTCCTTTTCGTAAATAAAGTTACCATCATAACCTTAGGAAGCCCCTTTGGAAACTTCTAAAATCTAAGTTTATCATAAGGTAGAAAAATATTTAAAAGAAGATAGCAGGATACCACCTTACAAGCACAATTCCAACATTTGCGAGATAGTAATAATGGACAAATATCGCATCGCATTTAGCATAAATTACTTTCAAAATCTGCCAATGCGTGATGGCGCCGGTCACAAGATCGCATCTCGCAAAGAATAGGTTAACAAAATTTGTCATACATAACATTCCTGCGATCTGCGATATTGCGATATTGCGATATCACGATGTTGTGATCTGAGATGTTGCAATCTGCGATGTTGCAATATGTGATGTTGCGATCTGCAATGTTGTGATCTGCGATGTTGCAAAGCAAATAGAAAAATTGCTCCATCGCAGATCTTTCGGGCGCATTATTCAAGAAAAGTAGTTTCCATAAGCTGACTCATGGTTATGCGCTTTAAAATCTAAGAAAGGAGTTAGTTGTCAGTTATTAATAGAATATGGGTGCGTGCTCTTCAAAGAACACTTCACGTAAGGTGGTATATTTGGTATGCCTGCGGCATTTAAAACTTTCCCATCACCCTTCCCTGTCATTCATTTTCACCTCACTTGTGAATTGGAGGCACAGAGAACAGAGGAAAATACAAAGCAATATGCAAGCTGAAATGGCAAAGAAAAGCAAAGCTCTGAGCTCCGAAGAAGAGAAAATGGCACCTTTGTATACAGATACGGCTTGTAACAGAGACACGAGAATAGCTACGTGGGAAGGCATGTATAATATGCTCAAAGAGGAGAATCCCAGAGTAATGGAGGTTATGGCTGTTGCAGGCTCACAAAGTTCTTCTGAAGCATCGCTCGCAGAGCTAGCTTGCTCATTTTTACATCGGATAGGAGCGAGGCCAAGAATCCTCGCATACACAAACATGGTCAAATGGATATTGGATAGCACAGAAATAAAAAATAGACAGTTCAAAGTTCATGGTCAAGGACTCATTGGTTCAATCGCTGCGCAGGATTTGAAACTCATGTATCATCTACCGGAGCCACAGGCAACCTACAATAAATAGTTTACAGAGAAATTTGTAAAAGAAAACCCGGACCTAGCAGAAACTACCAAAGACTAGTCTAGAAGAGACGAGCCACTGAAGAAAGATAAACACGGTGTGTACAGTACTGGTTCCCTTACCTCTCCATACTACTTTGCTGCTGCCATGCTCTGTAGAATATTTGGAATGCCAGATATCAACAAATTATCATCCGAGTGGCTACCATTATTGGATGCTACGACAAATGCCACCATTGTAGATTGGGCCAAAATTTTGTCTGATAAATTGGTCACAACCATTGTCAGTTACCAGTCCAAAAAAGCTGCGGCTAAGAGAATTATCCTCCTTTTTATCTTTCCGCATATATAATGGACGCAATATGTTATGTTTCTAAGTTTCCTGTTATGGGTTGGAAGTGGACGACACAAAACCCTTTACCCATCCATGTCTATCACAAAGAGTTATGGGATTCTCAGTTCACTCCATACTTCTACCAAATTTGTCATGGAATTATGTTGCCCTTGTATAGAATTTTGTACGATAAAGACCCTCCGAGATGCTTGCCTGAAGTAGAAGTAGACATCCTCACTGTCGCAAGATGGTTTGGAGAAGAATTGTTTACTTATGTCAGGGTATTTGGAAGTTTTGCACCCCCTCATGTCCTACCTTTATATATCCCTGATAAACTCTTAGCCCGAGAGATCGCCTATCAAACCTGTGGGGAAGGTCACCTAACTAAAGATTGAAAAGACAAAAAGAAGGCTATATGGCCACAGTTTCCTGTAGCCTATGGGGCCTTCTCACTATTCGATGTAGGTCACGCCTTCACAAAAGTAAAGAATATCACATGCTTACAGCTATTCAAATTCACTGGAAGGCCTCTATGTCAACCTCTACTCTCTCAAGTCATAATACAATAGCCTCTTGTCTCCATGACTCAATCACAACTGTCGATCAGTGGCTCCTTAACTAAAGTGACTCAGGCTCAAATAGGTACTATAACCCCTCATATTTTCCAAACATCTAGTATTGGACAACAACAAATGGTCTCATAGCCATGGTTGGTGCAATATCAACAACCGCAATTCTAGCAAGCTTACCGAGGACTTGAGAAACAAAGCTTTGCAAGTAATGGGCAGCCCTATATTCAAAATGGTTACCAACAATCATATTATAATGCTTACATCCATCAACATTATCAAAGTTATAAACATCAAATATATTATGCTAGTATGCAAAGACCCACAGCTCAGAAGATCCCACCTTATCCTCAATAGCCTCGCCAAACCTGAATCAACAATTTCATTTCATAACAACCTTAGAATTACCAGATCTGAATCGGCTAACAAATGATTCAATTGCTTATGCTCCTTACTGGCTGGCGATTCCTCATAAACTTCCATCAGATATTCCTAAATTCAATGGAAATCTAGGTGAAGATCCATCAAATCATGTGATGACCTTTCATTTGTGGTGTTCATCCAACACTCTCAATGATGATTTGATTAGGCTTTGCCCTTTTTAGCGAATGTTAACTGGTCTGGTAGAAAAATGGTACATCAAATTGCTTAGAGCTTCATTCGATAACTTTAGCGCCCTTGCCACCACCTTTTTAACCCATTTTCAGATATCCATAAGGTACGAAACAAGAACAAAGCTTCTTACCAATTTTAAGAAGATGATAGCCACCCACATATCTGATCATATTCATGAGTGGTGACGTCATTGTAGAATGGTAAAGACATATGTTCCTGATTAGCTATTAGCTGAATGGTTTATTAAGTCATTGTTACCTTCTATTACAGAAGATTTGGCCAAGGGGGAAGTTGTCACTGAAGAGAAAGTCATTGCTCGTACGCAATATCTAGACATGATCTATACTCAGTCTGAAATGCTCTACAACAAAATCCCTGATGTTCGTAGACCAGGGTTTTCTGTTCCTCCTCCTCCTAATTCAAACAAGGACTCTCATGCTCGTGACAGCGTGATTCGTACCTTAAGTACACAAACTGCGAAGGCCTCATCTAGTAAAGCCCTTGCAATTTCCAGTAAAAAGGCAAATGACAAACTTCCTGCCTCAAAGGTTAATGTCGTGTCGAGTGACAAAGGCAAAGAACCGAAGCAACCAGGGGACAAGAAGAAAAAGAAAAGCAAAAAGAAGAAACAAGATGATTCATATCCTAAAAAATCTTCTGAAAACCCTTCTAGGAAAACAAAACCTAATCAACCATGTCTCATATGCGATGAGGACCATTGGACGAGATTGTCCACATAAAGTTGAGATTAAGAAGTTCTTTAACAGTTCAAAAACCTCAGCGGTATTGACTGATTCGTTTCCAAACCCAAAAACCAATTTGGTTGCTAGTGACAATGCTTTTGCATCCTAAGTGCTTATGTTGTCCATTTCAAAACAACAAAATGATGCTTTGATATCGACAAGGAATAAAGATTACGGGAATCTATAGCTGTCGAACAACAAGGCTGCACATCAACCTAGTAGTTTGACAACAACTTCAACTAAAGTTGTGCTACCCATCATTCCTGAGCTAACAATAAAGCCGCCAAACGGAGTAGTACACAAATTTACATTTAATCCTCATGCTCGAGCAACATATAATTATAATATAGTAGAGGATCTGGCCCAATCGCCATCCGCTATGTCAACACTTGAAGTACTACAAAATTGCCCCTCCCAAAAGCAGGCTCTATTATCAGCAATAGGTGGGATTGACCCAG
>APFE031267799.1:15825-37053 GCA_000404065.3 Pinus taeda
ATGTCTAAAGAATATGGCATCTCTTCAGAACCTTGGTCACATGTACATTCTATAGACAAAGGAATCATTAGATCAATGATGATAGGAGAGGCACCATGGGAAGTTTACCACCATCGTTCCCATATTCTGAATTACCTTAAAGATTGTTCTAGTGACCTTAATCATCTTTGATTTTTTTATTTTCTATCAAATACTATAAATACGATGGATTCCGAGTGAAATCGGTATCTCTTGAACCTTCATTCCATCCACCTAATTTCCATGAGTAGTCTGGTGAATGTAATGAAGCTCGGGGGCCATGAACCTAGTTGTAAAGATAAGTTTCCTTGTAGGTTATGTGATTAGTCTATCACACCATTCACCTTTGTCTATTCTGGATGAAGTCGTCCTGCTTCACCCCAGTGATTTCCATCTGGTTATAAGAAACTCTCCTTTTCATCATGTCGGGGGCATGAAAACCAACTGAGCATATGTTGTCGCATGGTTCAAGCTCATTAAAAATTGAACTAGGCCATGAGCAGGTTTACGTTAAGTTCAAGCTCGTTAAAAAATAAACCTAGTAATGAGCATATGTTCCCCTAGAGTTTAATCTCATTAAAAAATGAACCCACCTCTCCATAACTAACCTTTGTGATCACATTGCTATCAGCTTTTGAGCCTTGGTCATGTTCTTTTTACCATCACCTCCACCTTTTAGCCAATCATACACCTCCACTTGATTGTTTACCCCCTTTGAGGAACAGTTGTGATGAGTGATCTATTAGCCATCTTCTTTACACTGTCATGATTGAAAAGTTCCAAACCTTACCTGGAACCAGCTGCTACCCGAAAATATCACTCATTCCTCGAAGACAAGTCTTTTTTAAGCTTTTTTGAGACTCATAAAATATAAAAGGATTGCCGAGCAATTGGCCTCCCCAGTGCATTAAAGTGATTGGAAGTTCCATCCCTCCTCTTTATTTTAATCTTTTTGGACCTGAGGGATCATTACACAAAAGGATCGAGCAATTGTCTTTTTCGGCTTGTTAAAGTGATCGGAAAACTCATCCCTTTCGTATTATTTTATATTCTTTTGGACTTAAGGGATTATACTACAAAAAAGGATTATTAGAGTTTCCTTTCCATCTCTTTTCAAACTCTCTAAAACTAAAAAGGACCAAGTTATCTTTGTCATTAAACTCATTAAAAGAATAGCGAAAAACTTGTTCATTACAGACAAGAGCGAGTTTCACTGTCGCTAGGCTTGCTAAAACACAGCGACAGGTTTGCCCAAAGGGCAAATTATAGAACAAGCATATGTTATCCTCCTCAAGCTTGACAAAAGTAAAGAGGTACTGGTCAGTAATGACTGGGAAAAATTTGGAAGAAAACTTGAAGAACTTCATTGGTAGTAGGACGCTCTTGAACATGACACTTTCACTCCATCACCATGACTGAGTCGGGTTGGGTTATTACATTCACTAGTCACATCACCATTGTTCCTCCGTACCATCCATTTTTGGGGTTAATGCTACCAATCCATTTCAGTGTCACTGATATGTTCAAGAGAAGTCGATCAAAGAATTCACCAATCTATCTTATGCTTCATCTGCTGCAATACCTTCACGCTTCATTCCTTCATGACCCCCACCCTGAACCTTATATCGGCAGATCGTTTTCACCTCCACAAAATCATTTGCTCCATTCTATGTCGTAGATGTGGGATTCATTAAGGCCCTCCTACGATGGGTAACTTCTTGTCAACATCACCTCATTATCCAAGAAGTCGACTTAGTAACAACCCTTTTAGTACTTTGAAGCTTGCATGCCTCAATGGCAAGTTTCTCACTTCTGGTGATAGGTTTACATCAATGGCCTTCGACCGAAAGATTTTACGTGGTGTTCAATATTGACTCATGTATTCACACCACGTGAATTGTACTGCAGCACCTTGAGGGTCATCATCATTATAGGTGATTCCTCTCGCACCTATTAACAGCTTACATCATTGGCTAGTAATCAGGAAATGTCTTTCCATGTTTGACATCAGAACATCTTTTCACATGGATTGACTTGTACTTCTGGCAAAGATTGAACGAGTTTGAAGACCCCGAATCTAGTTTCATCCATCCGGGCTGCGATATATTCAGAAAAAATAAAGACATTAAATGCACATCATAGCTACAAAGATAATCATCCAAGCCAAGGGATGATGGCTCTACCAGAATCATCAGTTTTCCACACAGACAGTTGTCTGTCCTATGTACATGAAGATGAATTTATAAATATGAGCATGGGAATGCTCGCCTTAGGTAGATCATGAAAATATTATGAACATAATGTATTGTATTATATCATATTACAGGTCACCTTCCAGTTCAAAAAACCTCGGATCCTCATGATAAAGCATTTCACCCTACATCAGAAGATTTATTACCTCATGCTTTAGCGGGCAACTGTAATAGACATATTTGGGCACTGCAACCACAATCACATATGTCCATAAGCAAATGGATTCTAAACCCCTAAAAGTGTTGCTTTCTACCCTAAAGGGACAAGGTCAGTTGATTACATCATTTCCCAGTAGTTCTCCCTGGAAAACTTCTTAGAACTGGTCAAAATTGGACCATACAGATTGCTTCATGCTAAGGGTGTGATGCATCTCACCTGTCACATGCAAACAATGTGATGCATACTAAAAATCCCTTCTATAGTGTGTGATGAGCAAGAGTAGACAAATGGCAGAGGCAGTTTGCTAGGTGGAAACCCAAAGAATCTTCTAGAAACTGGTCATTTGACACTTGCCTCTTTGAACTCACCCAGGGATGAGTAAAAGATCAGGAAATCTCCAAGTGGAACCAAGAACTATCAGTGAAATGACACTAACCAAAATCCTAGAAGCTGACTCACCCACTTGCAAATATCTATATATGGATCCCTCATCTTAGAGATCCAGAGGCTAGAATTTTCTATTTTTGTAAGGAAGTGTTGTTGGTTTCTCTGTGAAACATTGTAGTGTTGGGTGATCTAGCTTTTCATGAGGTGAAGAGGGCTTTCATGCTGGGAGGATGGTGTTGGGTCAGACAAATGGGTTGTAACCGTCTCTTCTACTACTTTTATCAATAAAGCTATTTGAGATTTACTCCATATTCTTGTATATTTCTAAATCTTGTATTGGTGTATGCATTTGTATGGTTAATATACATCTGATCCTATATTTCCTATGGTTATATATCTCTATGCTTTGATGGTATTACGCTGCTTTGACTCTACAGGTGTTCTTTGAAGCGGGACAAGTGGAGAAAGAGTGGCGAAGCTCTGTCAAAGGGGGGAGGAAACAGGCAAGGAGCAAAGCAAAAGACTGAGGTTTGTACTTTCTTCTTCTCTCTCATCTATCTCTCATAAAGAAAAACACAAGTAACTTTAGTTTGTTTGCTTCTAAGATAGCTACCTGTCTTAGTGGGACTAGCAGCTCTGAATCGACACTAGTTTTCCCGATAACAATCTCAAGCAAATCTATGATGCATGTACGTGTCATAATATCTTCATTCCCTGAATCAACCATTTATATCAATTAGTTTTAATGTGTTAGCTCAATTGAGTAGAGAAGGGAAAGGAGGAAAAAACTAAGTGAGCATACTAATTCCAGAGATGTATATATTAAAGTCTCTGCAAAACAAGGAAAAACCTTTCTCAGCCATAAAATAAGTCAAGGTACCAATTCCACCATTGGAAAAATAAAAATTAATAAAATTTTAATGAGCATAAAGTTAAAAATTAAATAAAGGTTGAAAAATAAGAAGGATTCCTGCACAGAGAGCTAAACAAAGCAACTTCATCGAGGTACTAAACAAGCTCGTTGACAACAATGCTTCTGATTCCTGGAAGTGACTCTATCGAGTTACTGAACATGCCTGTTAGTAGCAAAACAACATCAAAGATGGTAATAAAACTCTAAACATCTTAAACTTTTAGAATTTACATACTCCTCCCTAATTGAAACCACTAAATTTTGACTAGCCTTATGAAATGTGTTAAGCCGACAAGAGGAATATAAGAGACTATATCTTTAACTAGGCTAGGTAGGGAAGCTAGGGTGATCAACCAAATGATATAATACTTCCAAAATGCTAGACCTCATGCTTAATATTAGACCTAAACAGAGAAGTTGGTTCTCCTATACTGTTTCGCAAATTGATGTGACTTCTATAACACCCTCAAATGTTTTTCCTACATCCAAATTTTGGAACCTCCTTATGATCACACCATCCTTTATTTCAATCCATTAATTTCGTGCTTAGTTATCTTTTTTATGTGTTCAAGTATTCCTTTTGGAATTATAATTATCAAACTCCTTTCTTTTACCTGCCCTCATAAGCACACATCCTAAGATAGGCTAAGCATAATTCACAATGACAATATATTTTTGTTATGCACTTTCTGTCAATGGTGACCAATTAGTTCTTAGTGATAGCGACTAAAAAACGCTTAGCCATGGTGTTTGCGTAGTCCTTAATGCTGGTGATTTCCTAGTTCTTAGAGATAGTGACTGCATAGTTCCCTAAGGGAGTCACTGCACACTCTTTGTGAACAACTAATTTCATAGTTCCCTATGATATTGGTTGCACAATTCTCCCTAACAATTCACTCTTAGCTCCTAGTTTCCCAACCTACACGATGCCCTAACCCTAATTGCATGTTTTCTCTCCCTGTATAAATATACCAATCAGAGCTCATATTTATATTCATGTTTTTCTTTTGTCCTCTACGCAATGTTGAAATATAAGAAGCATTGACTCACTAGTGGTTGCAAATGCCTCATCTTCTCGGTGATTTTCTTAACTATCACTTTGGATTTTACAAGTCTTTCTTTTTGTTTCTTTTTCTATTACATGCATAATTTTGGCTTTCTATATATTTTACAAGTGTCACTTTTCCTAATTTCATTCTTACATTTGTGTATCTTATGTTTTCTTCTTGTTTACATGTGTTTCTTTTACTCTCACAAGTGTCACTTTCGTTTATTTTCACACATCTTAAAGGCTACCATGGCACACCTTCTAGAGGTAGCTCTAGTGCATTCCTTTCCACTATTTGATGTTATTTATCATTATAAAATGTGTTAGATGCACTCTCTTGACATTGCACACCTTTGGGTTATAGTCGACCCTTGTGTCATAAAGGTACATCTTAAGTGGTTCACTTGGAGATAAGTCTTGCTTTACATCTGTTTCACTCTATGGATGTTAGATTTGGGTACTTTTCATATCCCTATCATGTGGTTGATCATTTGTGTGTATGAAATTATTTTCAAGACTTGATATATTCTTTCACCCTTATCTTCTTATTTCATTGGTCTCACACTTAGTCATTTTTGGGAGTTTTCACTCTCCTCACAACTTTCTTAATCCATGACTAATCTTCAACCATCAACCAGATATACTACACACTACGTAGTACTAAGCCGTAATGGTGAATTGATTACCTCTTGGAACTTCACATTTCATAATCCTAGAAGACAACCTCCCTCAATTGTGCATTGAACAACCTTAGAGTAAAACCACTCCTCCTTACTTGTTACACTGGCTCAATTGTGCAATCCTAATAAAACCTACCATGAATTACTGACTACACATACACAGTGGATACTGGAGCCTCTTTTTTACCTTTGTAGTGCTCAAATACATAGTCCATTGAGCATATCCCTCATTAAATATGCACCAAATAGTCATATTGTGTACTCATGTCTCCCTCCCTCCTCGACCTAACCACTATGCAATCACTTAGCCTCCCTTGCCCTTACTACACATTCGTAGCCTTAGTGGATAGTATAGACATCCTTCATCCCCTACAGTCTTAAAATACATAATGCATGAATCCTCTCCTTCAAGAACTGTGGATTTCATAATCGCAGTGCTCAATTCCTTACTCCTAACATCGTGACACTGCACACCATGTGCAACAAGGCCTCTTCACTCAACCCCTACACACTGCCACATCACATTCAACATCTCTCATGAGAAAACAAGATAGAATAGGTGATTTGAATACTATTGTTGTCTTTTCTTGAGTGAACTACATTTCTAGGTTCTATCATCCTAAGATGAGAATATTATTTTCAAGGAGGTCACCAAGGAGAAGTTGCAAAACTCGCTTGTGAAAGTGAAACACAAAGAGACCATAAAACAAGGAGACAAAGGAACTCTTAACTATGAAAGTTGGATAAATACAGAGAGGACATGGAAGGCTCCAAAACCTATCCAAACCCTTTGGAGGGTGAAGATGAGGCACACCATAGAATAATCATTAAGAGTTGAAGACAAACCAATTGAAAAAGGAACTTCACATAAATACATTGCAATCAACTCTCATGTCATAGTCACGAAATTACAATCATTCAAAGTGTCATCACAACAATTTTGTTTGGTATTATGTATCTTCCCCACACTAATGGTGGAATGTAATATTGTATTTTCAAAAAATCAAAAAAATGTAAAATGTGTGGAAGTCCAAAGGTCACACATGGAATGTGAAAAGTGACTAGAAAGTCCTACAGTCATGTAGAAGCCCAAAGGTCACATAGAAGTTAGAAAAGGTGCATGGGAGGTTGAGAGTCACCTCATTTGTTATAAATACACGCTAACAACTCAAGCAAATAACTTTTCAGCTTGGCTTCTATAGCTTGGCATAAGAGAGAAGATTATTCCTTGGATGAGCAAGTGGTTACTTAATTTTCCACAATTGGGGCTAGTGTTGCATCATTGTAATCATGAGTCTTGGAACTTTCACTTAATATACGAAGCTCTCAAAGTTGACGCTCTTTCATGCATTTATCACGGATGTTGTAAGACTATTATTTTAATGTTTGGGGTATATGTTTATGTTCATACATACTAAAGAAAATTAACTATTTTATTGGCTTTTCTATCCATATTATTGAATGTGCATTGTACTTACATTTATGATCATTGTTATCTTATGAACTATTTTAAAAGCTAATCAATGATTCTTTCTATGCTCTTTTGTGTCTCTTTTAGGATAATACTATTACTTTTCTTCTAGAGTCTCATTCTTTCTTTCTCGTCCATGAAAGTACCTTATATAGATTGCAATTGTATCTTGCACAATGTCAACTTACTTTATTGTTTCAACGGTTATGTGCATCATCTATTATGTGTTTTATTATAGGCAAGGAAAATTTTTCAGTTATGGTAATTGGGCCTATCATCTAGATGGGGTTCTTACTTCAAACAATGTGAGGTCTAGTTGGGAACTTCATATCGAGGAGACACCCTATGTTCGCAGAATTCCAACACCCTCAAGTGGAGGAATTATTATGGAATAAGAAGAATATATATTAATGAAACTAAGAAGTACTAAATCAAATAAAAGAACAACCATACATTCTTGGCTAAGAAACATATTTAAGTAAGCCATAGAATAAATAATTATAGAAGCTAAATGCACATGTACAGAGTATGGTATACATACAACTTTCTTCAAACATATAAATAAACCATGTATAAAATAGGGGTTCAAAAACCCTAGTCACACAAAAACGAGTACAAAATAATTCAGTGTATGAATATCTCCAAAACTATTTTTCGTATGCATACTATGGAGTCGGAATGAACAAATTTTCAAAAGATAAGGTATTGAGTTAAGAAAAAATAAATATTAAAACAATAGATTAATTTGAGGTAGGTTATGAGAAATCACTATCCTATCAACATTGTAAAGAAGTAATCGTAGCCATAGATGAACTATTGTAGACAGAAGGGTAGTCAAAAATCTAGAAATCATGTCTGTGATAAATACTATAAAGCAAGAAAGAAGGGTTTCAAAAATACGACAACCTTTTCATTTGCATTATACATTTACTACAACTATAAACCTTTTTTTAGACAATATTTTGGGTTCTGACACCAAAATATTAGCATTTTCAAAATTGAGTGGAAGTGTATGTCATACCCTTAATTCCCTTTTCAAGATATTTCTCTTAAATGAAAAATTACCAAAAAAACAAGAAATAACATGACAACGTAAAACCCTAGTGTTAATAAATAAGGAGAGTAATAAAGAAAATTTGATTTGATGCTTAGATGTAAACATTTTGTGACCATGAGAAGCTTCAGCAAAAATATGAAAATGGTTCCTAGAAACCCTCATATTGAAATATTGTAAGGAATTCTAGTTAGAAATCCTTGTATTAAAATACTGAAAATATAGTAAGTGGAAAAACATTCATGATACCTGAAGACCAAACCCTAAGAGGGTGATATGACAATTCGAGTGTCATTCAAATCCTTGGGAGTGGTTGCACTACTAATTCCCTTGAACTTTTAAAACCCTAAACTGATTGTCACCTTTGCAAAGATCTCGAACAATATGTTCCAGAGTAGATGTGCTTTAAGCATTATTGATCTAAATATCCCTCTCTGATAAAAATGATGTTTTTAAACCCTAAATAAATGGTTGGTCAATAAAATGTCCTTGAAGGCTCCTGAAAGGACCCACAATGAAACCAAAATTATCAATCAATTCTCTATTTGGTGCATCTAAATATAGATACAAGATTTTCAAGTTCAGATTTGTAAACCTAGACAACAAAGTCAAAAATATGACAGTATCATAGTTTTCAAGTTTGAATGTGGGAAACCCTTAATAATAAGTTCATCAGAAAGACTATGAAACTACCTATCTCTCATAGCTTGAACCATTGTAGATGAAACCAAATCACTGTGGAAACAATTCAAACAAAGCACCATCAATAAGTAAAGAAGAATAGATGTAGAGCTTAAACCCACTTGACAGCTAAAGAAATCTATGTTTATGCATAGCATGCAATGTCAAATGAGGATTCGAAGAGAGTAGTCAATGCGACTAGCTTATTACATTAAGCTATCAATATCATTCGATTCTCTTGAATAATTTGAGTTGTTGAACTATGACTTTTTCATATGAATGGATCATAAATATGATTTTCATATTGGACATTTAGGGAGAGGACCCACATATTTAAACTCAAAGTTCATCTCGAATATGGGGAATATAAAATGGATTATATATGTATATATCTGTCTGTTCGCGTGTCTTCACGTGTGTTTGTATTTAAAACATGATTATAACAAGACCTTAATAAGCTATGATGAAAATTCATATATCATATAAGGGCTCAACAACTGATATGAATCATGAGCAATTACTAGTGCCAATCTCCTCAGTTTGACTAGCCGTGAAGTGAAGACATATTCGAGATTTTCGTTGTATCCGAAAAACATTTTATTTACAAGGAATACTTTACTAGTGATGGAGTGTGATGGAAGACATTAGTGTTTTGGAACAAGTCTTATTTATCAGTCTCATTTGTAATCTATATATTTATGTAGATCTATTCTCATTCTTATCTATATATATATATATATATATATAGATATACACTGTCTTTTGACAAGAAAAAGAAAATGAACCATGATAACGGGAGTGCCTCTATACCCATACAATCTATCAAGACCAAATATAGGACATACACATAGGAAAACTCACTTTATATGGTCTTGGAATTAGAACCTTTTCCTATAAGAAAACTTTTCTACAATTACAACATCAAATTAAATTGAATCTACAATTGAAAAACAAAAATATAAAAATAAAAGTATTTTGTAAATTTGGAGGTACATTAGATGTGGCATCGAAGCCTTGGGTTATGACACTAAGGCCTATGATATATATTACAACTAGAATTTTATAGAATAAGTGTTTTTTTCTTACAAAGTAAGGAGCAAAGTAAAGAACTATCATGACATAACCATCTTCAAGACCTCATCATGGAGAGGAAATTTGGGTAAAATTTTGTGGCAAGGCACTGTGACATCCAATAGAGATGTTAGAGATTGTGGGAGGTCAAAAAGTGCAACTAGAAAACATTAGGGTAGATAATAAAAAACAACCTAAAGTTAGTGTTTAACAAGAAAAAAGTATTAAAAGTATAACCGAAAATCCAAATCAGAAAACATTATAAGTATAAACTTTAGATAATGGAGATAAAGAGGAACCCTGTGAAAGAAAGGGTTAGGATGGTATAGATGAGAGGGAGCCTCTGAAATCTGAAAATTAAAATGATCTAGGTGAAGATAGAATTGAACATAGTTAAACCAAAATTCAATTAGCAAAACCTAATCAGGTTTTAGAAACAAAATGTATAACCATAAAGATAATTTAAGAATATTATGCCTCTAGCATTTGATGGTGAGTTAGAGGAGGAATTTGAAGCATGGTTGTTAAACATAAATAGATATTTTCCAGGTGTACGAATATCCCAATAATCTAAAAGACAGATTATCCACTTATAAGCTGCAAGGTAAGGCATCACTATGGTGAGATGAAATTATAATTGTGCATAATATAGAAGATAAATCTATGAGTTAGAAAGATTTTAGAAAACACTTCAAAGGAAAATATCTGACAGAAAGGTATTACAATGATAAAGCTAATTCATTCCATGAAATGAAGATTGGTCATATGACCATGGATGAATTAGTCACTAAACTCATCCATATCGTATGATATGTACCATACATTCACAAAGTAAAAGTTAAAATTTAGAAATTCATTAGCTGTTTACCCATTTCCCTGAAAGAGAAGATTGAGTATGAAAACCCTAAGAAAATGGTTGAAGTTATCCAAAAAGTTAGAAGATGTTACCGACAATCTAAATAAAAAAATGAGAACTTAAAAACTTTGCAAACTAAGAAAAATGAAAGATTCATGCAAGGGCATAAAGGTCTTAAATCCTCTTCTTCTAAGAATTCTTTCAAGAATAATAAAAATAGGAATTTCAATATGATTAATAACCAATACAAGAATCAGACACAAACAAGATATAGACAAGTTGATATAAATGGTAAAGGAACTAATGAGAAGCAAAGGGAACCCTTCAAATGTTGGGGCTATGGGGAGCCCCATCTACTACGAAACTTCCCACATAATGTTAACTCTAATCAAGATTTAGACAATGGACAAGAAAATTCCACATTAAATGATATGGCTAGGAATATTTCTAAAATTAATACAACCTTCAAGGATTGGAAAGCAAAACATTAATTTACTAAGATATAAATAGAGGTGATATTAAGAATCAATTATGTCAATTCTAATATATCCATGATCTAGTTTAAGTTGTGTTAGTCCAAAAATAGTGGACAAGTGCAAGTTGAAAATGGAAAAACATAAAATATCTTGGTTTGTATAGCTAACAACTAGTGGTAAAAGGAAGATTACTAGTTTGTTTAGGAACTGTTCTATTAATTTAAATGGTTTGAAAACAAAAATAAATTTGAATATCATACCTCTAGGATTGTATGATGGGTTAGTGGGTATGTATTGTATAGAAAAGCATAAAAAATTATTAAGTGCTTGGAAGGGTTATTACTTGTAACAATGATGAGGGAGTAGCACAGGAAACTAGGCACATACCCTAACCAATCTAAACAAGATAGATGTCAACCTTGTAATTAAAAATATGTGCAAAGAATAGTTGTAAATTATTTTCAATTTGAGTGGAAGATTTAACAGAAGAAAGTAAGGGAAACATTTTGGATGACCTTGCAGTGGTGTGGAAATTTAATGATGTTTCTCCAAATGAAATTACGAAGTTCACGGTAAAAGGAGACATTTATTTTTCCATTGAGTTGACACCTAAGGAAACAGTAGTGTCAAGAGAACCTTATAGGAAGAGTGTACCATAGTTGACTAAATTAAAGATGCAACTTCATGAGTTGTTGGACAAGGGATATGCTAGACCAAGTGTCTCACCTTGTCGGGAATCAATACTTTTTGGAAGGAATAAGGATGGTACTCTCAGGTTATATAATAATTATAGATAACTAAACAATTTAACAACCAAAATAAATACCCATTACCTAGAATTGGTTGTCTATTTGATTAGGTAAGGGGAGCAACAATATTCCCTAAGATAGGCTTAAGATCTGGTTTCAACCAAATCAGAGATAAATTTAAGGATATCTATAAGACTACATTTATAAATAGATTTGTCCATTGTGAGTTCGTCGTGATTCCTTTCGAACTCACAAATTCTCTATTTGCATTTATGTGTCTAATTAACAATGTTTTCAATCAATACTTAAATAAATTTCAATTGATCTTCATCGTTGACATTCTAGTTTACTTTAAACACGAGAAGAGCATGAAAAAAACTTAAGAATAGTGTTGTAAACAACTAGAGAGCATCAACTATATTTTAAATTTAATAAGTGTGAGGTTTACCAAGATCAAATTTAGTATTTGGGGCATGTAATATCCAAAGAAGGAATCAAAGTAGACCCTAAAAAGTTCAAGGAAATTCTTAATTGGCATATTCCTAAATATGTATCTAACATCACATCCTTCATGGGAATTAGAGGTTATTGTTTTAAGTTCATTGATGATTTCCCCAAGCTAGTCTACCCTATAACACCTTTATAGTAGAAACGATTAAAATTTATATGGAACCAAAAATGTCAGAGAAGTTTTGATCGATTGAATATTTTTCTAAATTTATTTCCAATACTTAAGATTACTAATCCTAATAAAGATTATAAAGTGTGCACAATTTCTCGGTTAGTAGGATTACATGGAGTGTTACTGCAATATAACCATGTTATAACTTATGAATCTAGGAAGCTAAAGGAGCATGAAAATCATTATGCATTGTAGGATATATAATTATCTGTAGTAATTCGTTCTTTAAAAATGTGGCAACACTATCTTTTAGGAAAGAAATTCATGGTAATAAACAATCATACCAACCTGGAATATTTATTTAGTCAACTATATCTAAATGAAAGGTAGGAAAGGTGAATGGATTTTCTTAGTGAATTTTATTTTGAAATAAAATGCATCAAGGAAATTGCAAATGCATTAAGTAAAAGTTTGAATCATATTTGTGGGATTTCTACTAGTAGTGTTATAAAAAACTTTAATTAACAAATCATGACTGCAACCTTAGAAGATCAGGAATACAGAAAAGAAGAAGAAAAGTTGTTAAAAGAAATTGGCCCAAGAGAAGGATCAAATTATGCTCTGAATAGTGATGTCTTTTTACATTCAAAAACAAAATTTACATTCCAAATTTGTATAGAATTAAATAACTAATCCTAGATGAACATCATGAGAAACCTTTTCAACTCATATAGGCTATCAAAAACTTATCAAAACACATAGAAAATGATTTTATTGGCTAGGGATGAAAGCATAATTGGCTATGTGTTTAGAAAAGTTTCTAGAGTATGAAAAAGTTAAGGTGGAACACTAGCATCCTACTGTGTTATTAAATCTTATACCTATTCCTGAGTGGAATTGGGAAATTATCTCCTTAGATTTTAATGCAGGATTACCTAGAACCAAAAGACAACATGATCCTGTCATGGTTGCAATTGATAAACTGAGTCAAGCGGCTCATTTTATACTCGTGCAGTCAACATTCAATGATGTTCACATAGTTAAAAGCATTGTAAAGGAGATATTTAGACTTCATGAGGTGAAAAAAAAACACAAAATTCACATCAAATATTTGGAAGGTACATTTCACAACATTAGATATATAATTAAATTTAAGTACTCCTTACCATCCCAAGACTAATGGAAAGACTCAAAGAAACAACCATAACATTGAAGACATGATTCACATGTTTGTAATGGATCAACCCATTAAATGGGAGGATTACATACATTTGGTTGAATTTTCACATAACAATAGTTATTAGAAATATCTTAATATGATTCCTTTCCAAGTCCTTTATTGTCATAAATGTCATACTATATTAATTTGGAGCAAACCAACATAAAAACTTGTTTTGGGACCCGATCTCTTAAAAGATATGGGGTAGGTGGTTAGAAAGGTAAGAAAAAATTTAAAAACAACTCAAGACAAGAAAAAAATGATGTAAGTCAAAAATGGATTTAGAAGGAATACAATGTAAGAGAACATGTTTTTATCAAATTCAAACCAAAGAAGCGAACATTTAAGTTGGGAACCTGTGCTAAGTTGACATGTGGGTTATGTGGGCTATATGAAATTCTGTCTAGAGTAGCACAAGTAGCATACTAGATAGAAATACCATCCACAATAAAGTTACATAATGTATTTCATGTATCAGTTTTAAAAAATATGTTCATGTTCCAACTCATCATTGATTAGAATGTGATACAGGTCGGGCCGGAAGGCGAGTTCTAGTTCAAGTATCTGCAAACTTTAGAAAGGAGGGAAACTTTACTTCAGAATCATCTTATCATCTAAGTAAAAGTGCAATACAAATACTCTAGCCCTGAGGAGGCCATGCAGGAGATGGGAGAGAAAATGTGACAAGCATTTACTTTAGTCTTTCAAAAGTGATGAGTGGAAAAAAATGAGGATAATGTTCAAATTAAGGGAATACCAAATTAATACCCTTGTTGTGATTACTTTTATAACATTTTACAATTTTATGATCACTTGCAAATACTCAAGTTAGGACCACTGGCCATGGGGCCAAAACTAATTTGGACATTTGAATGATAGGCATAAGTCATTATGTGCAATTATAAATGATTTTTTTTTGTTTTTTTAGAAATATTATGGGAACCAACACGTGAGTAGTCAATGTTCTCTACTATGAGTAACAATTTAAGTGGTTGGAATCCCAGGTAGTGGACAAGTAAAGGTGGCAGTTGTAACAATTATAACCTCCCAATATTTCCTATGATTTGAGGAGCAATGATCACCACCACTAAAACAATGTAACTGATATAAAATATTATTTTCTGTGGGGAAAAGGGGACATCATAGTGGGAGACAGAGGAAATGTTGGAGAACTAAGAAATAAAGATGCCTTTAAAATCTTAGGGGCTGAGAAGAAATAGACATACATTGAAAAGGTAGGACATCGTTCGAGACTCTGTGTGGAAAGGAGGAAATTATCATCAAATGTTGATTAGTTACTGATAACAGAGAAGTATGAGGCTCAAAGAAGAATTTATGTGGTTCCAATTCAATGTTTGGGAGGAACATGTTGTTTTCTACTACGCTTTCAAGGGTTGAGATAAGTAAAAAGAATATTTAAGTCATTATATTATTAGAAATTCTTTGTTTCAAAAAAATTATTTACAAAGTAATATATAGTATGTGGGTTTTTGCACCGATACTAAATAAACATTGTATTTGGTGAATAGGGAAAGAAATTTTAATATTTAGCATATAGAGAGATAGCAAGAGAGGGAGAGAGTGTAATTTTTATGAATGCATGTGACTTTTACAGTGAGGAAAGAATGGATACATGTATGTTTCATAATAAACAAAGAAGAGATATACATATGACAATATGTTGAACAAGTAAAAGATAAGTACAAATATCTTTTCTATATAAAAGGTAGAAAATCAATAAATGGATAATCTGAACCAATAAATTCTAAGTATGGTAATATTTTAGACAAGTATTGTTATTTTCTTAGTATCATGAATAGGGAGAAAAGGAACAAAATGGAAACTTTGTAGATGATTTTACTACAACTTACCATGTAGGAAAATTGAAATATTTAAGTAGGTTTAACATGTCTGTAAGCTAGGATAGAGGGATAAACTCCTTATTAACCTTCTAATGCATGCAATACACACATGACATGAAAATAAATCTTAGGAAGTGGTTACAAATACTATTAGCACAAGTATCCTATAACCACCATTTCTACACAAAGTTTACATTGAATAATTTTAAGCTTGACTTTTGTTGAATGCTTAAGGGAAGAATTACTATAGGAAAAAAAAGAACACATGTTAA
This sequence comes from Pinus taeda, assembly GCA_000404065.3. NCBI lineage: Eukaryota > Viridiplantae > Streptophyta > Pinopsida > Pinales > Pinaceae > Pinus > Pinus taeda. The sequence continues at coordinate 31,617 of APFE031267799.1, forward strand.
TGAAACCAAGAAATATTGAATCAATTAAAAGAATAACCATACATTCTTCGCTAAGAATAATATTGAAGTAATTCATAGAATAAAATAAATTAGAGAGGCTAAATGAAGATACATAAAGTCACATATTCAAATTACTTGCTTCAAACATATACATAAACCATACATAATTTGGGGGTTCAAAAATCCTAATCACACAAAAATAAGTACATAATTTAGCGTACAAATGTTTCCCAAACAAATTTGCTTATGCATACTTTGGAGTTAGAATGAACAAAGGTTCAAAAAATAAGGTATTATGTTAAAAAAAAAATGAATCTTTAAACTCATAGCATAGCTCAAGGCCAGTTATGCAAAAACGGTATACTATAAAAATTGTACAGATGTAATTGCAGTCATGGAAGAGTTGTTGGAGACATAAGGGTAGTCAGAAATATCGAAGTCATATTTGTGATAAAAACTATAAAATAGGAAACAGGGGTTTCACAAACAAAAAATCATTTAACTTATATTAAACATTTACTAGAACCATAAACCTTTTGTTAGGTAGTATATTAAGTTCTGAGACCCAAGTATCGACGTGTTAATGGTTGTAAAGGGTTGGTAATATCGTTAATTCCTAGATAAAGATATTTTTTTGAAAAGAGAAATTACCAAGAAATAATCTAAAGACATAAAATCCTATTGTCGACAGAGAAGAAGAGTCACAGAGGAAATTTAATTCGATACCTACATGAAAAGTTTCTACGAGCATGACGAGGTTCGACATCAACCTGAAACCGGTTTATCTTCATCTGGTGAAGTATTCACCTAAAATCCTGAAGGCGATTTAACTTAGAAATCCTCACGTTGAAAATTTGAAAGGAATTTAAGTTACGAACCCTTGTGCTGGAATACTGAAAATATATAAAGTATAAAAACCCTCGCGTTACCTAATGAAACCCTAAGAGGGTGATATGACATCTCAAAGTGTCATGGATTTGAGTACTCCGGAGTGGTTGCACTCCTAATTCCCTTGAATGATTAATACCTTGAACTAGATGTTACCTTTGGAAATACCTTGAACATAATGTGTGTGAGTTGATGTGGTTTAAGGGGTGTGTGTCTAGATCTCCTTCTCTTATAACAATGAAGTACTAAAGCCCTAAATAAAGGGTTGGCCAATAGAAGGTCCTTAAAAGGCTCATGGAAGGACCCACAATGAAACCAAAATTGTCAGTCAAGTCGTTTTTCCATGCACGCAAGGATAAATTCAAAATTTTCAAGTTCAAACTGGTAAACCCTCGACGACAAAGTTGTTAGGATGACTCTGACACAAAGTTTATAAGTTCAAATATGATAAGCCCTCAATACAAAGTTCACAAAGAAAAAGAAAACTATGAAATTACCTGTCGCTCGCAGCTTGAAACATTGTGGATGAAACCAACTCAATGTGGAAACAAAGCACCATCAATGACTAGAGAAGTGTAGGTGATAGCTTAAACCCTAGTTTACAGTGGAATAATCTTTGTCTATGAAGAACGTGCAATGTCAAATGACATGTCTTAATCCAACCAGCTAATTACATCAAGCCATCGACAACGTTTAATTTCCTCGAATCATTTCAGCCTTCCCACTATGACTTGATGGTCAAAACCATGATTTGCATGCTCAACATGTAAGGAGAAGACACATATTTAAACTGAGTTTATCTCAGAGAAGCGAGCCGGAAAATGGTTATATATATATATATATATATAAGGGATCAATGGTTGATATGAAACCTAAGAAAGAATTAGTGGTAAAATGTCCTGAGCTCAAGCTCAAGTAACCATGTGGTGGTGAAGACGATATCCAAACACATTTTATTTACAAGATAAACATTAAATCAACGTGATAGAGACACAGTGGATAGACGAGGATGGTTTAAATAATTGTTGAACCCACGATTAAGAGAGTGTATCATTCTCCTATACTCATATTACCTATCGAGCTCACATATAGGACGTAACATAGAAATATTGATTCTATATAGTCTTGGAATTAGAACCGGTTGCTACAATTACATCATTAAATTATATATTTATTTATTTATATGGGTACATTACACAGTCAAACCTCTTATGTATAAACAAATACATTTTCTATTTTCAAATAGATTAAAGGAATTAAAATTCTTACGTTTTTCCATTTCCTTGAGCGTAGAATAACAAACAAAAGTGAAATTTCTTGGATCGAAAGAAGAATAGGTTTATCCTTTTTAGTGAATACGTATGGAATGACCGAAAATAGAACATGCTTGTTGATGGAACTATCTTTAATTAATGATTAAAATATTCTGGAAATATGGTGGATATCAGCTAAGTTTAATTAAAATATTCTGGAAATATGGTGGATATCAGCTAAGTTACTTTGAGATTTCCATTATATTCCTGAATTTCCAGTCTAGTTACACTAAAAATAGACATTGCAAGTAAATCATCTTTTTTTTCCGTTATTTACAATAAATAATTTGGTGATCTTAAATACTATTTCTTAAGAGCTTAAAGCTTGCCACTATTTCTTATTGCCTAAAGCATAATCTCCAATAAGTCATACAGGTAATTTATCAGAATTTATGAAGAAAAGTGACGAACTAAAACATCTAAAGCACTGATTGGAATGTGGAACCCATGGTTCATGAAATTATCTAAATGTCTTATAACATATTCTCAACAACTGATCAAAATGCAACATCGTTGTATAAGAAGAATTCATTGTTTCTCGATATCACACAAACAGAGCATGAGTTTTATATTATGATTGATTATAAAATCAGCATGAGCATTTACCTCTGTGTTTTGAAGCGATGGAGACATTGCGTTTCTCGCTGTTTCCGTTTGTATTCGGTATTTTGTCAATATTGTGGTGACGCTTCACACAAAATAAAAATACATCTCAGCAATTCATTACTATAAAGAGAATAAACATCGACTTGTAAATTCTCTACTTGATTATAGCTCCAGCCGAAACACATATTTCAATTTATCATCGCACAGGCTGAAAAGGTATTTCCAAAGCATGAAAACGCATACTGCAATTTATCATTGGACAGGCCGAAAAGGTATTTCCAAGGAAGAAAACATTGCTGAAAGACAAACCACAGGAAAACTTAATAGTCGTGGAGGGATTGCAGAAAAAAGACAGGTACAGGGGTTGCGGATTTCGTGGTTATTTCTGTGAGTTGTAAGCGGTGTGCATTTGTATAGACTGGAGATGCACAAGTGATGTCGCAAACCAAAAGAAGAGGGAGGGAGTTAATTATTCGATGACCGATGGAGCTTTCTTACCTCGAAGTTGGAAATAAAAGGAACAATGTACGTTAGGTTCGGTTTTAATTACGGATTTCTCATCTATTTTCAGTTGCAACCCACAAATCAAATTCTAATCGAACTAATCGAATTAAAATTCTAAAATTATTGTTAACACTTATTCCTTATTTTGGGCCCAGAAGCTTAATGTTTATACCTTAAGAAGGTAAGCTTAGTCTCGAGGATGTGAGGTTTGGTCTCATAAGTTTATAAGTCTAGTGGTCCAGGATTATGTATTCCCGAGAGTTGATTTAAATGTGATTGATTAAAAACAAAAAACGATTTACATTATATTATTTTAACAATTCATATTTTAAAATCCAAAAAAAAATATTATTAATGGTTTGAATACTATATTTACTTTTTTCAGTTTTCTATGAAATAGTTAAAGCATCTAGAATATTGATAATAATAATAATATCTATTTTTAAGGTAACAGCCAAGCCAGACACCAAATTGGTGTATGAGAACTCCTTGTTTGTGGGAGAAGGGGCCCACTTCTCTACAAGATACAAGATTCAAACCTCTGGATCTCTGTGATGAGGGATCCATATATAGATGATTGTAGGGGTGAGTCATCTTTTGGGGTTTTGATTAGTGTCCTCTCTCTGATAGTTCTTGATTCCACTTGGAGACTGATGATCTCTTACTCATCCCTGGTCGAAAACAGAGAGGCAAGTGTCAGAGGGGAATCTTCTGAAAGATTCCATGATCTTCCACCTCACAAACTGTCTCTGCCATTTGTCCATTCTCTCCCATCGCACCCTACAGAGGGGCCATTCAGTATGCATCGCACCTTTTACACTAGGAAGGTGATATGCATCACACCCTCTGCACTGGGTATTCAGTATGGTCCAGTTTTGACCATTTCTGAGCAGTTTTTAGTGGAGAACTTCTGGGAGATGATGTAATCAGCTGACCTTGTTCCTTTAGGTAGTGAAGCAACACTTTTAGGGACTTAGGAGCCCTCAGCTTATGGACATTTATGATTGGGGTTGCAGTGCCCAAAAATGTCTATAACACATAGTTGACACATACATCTGAAATAATTATGCGCCGATGAATATAATGATGGATCAGGATCATTAGACCTAAAATGACTTTCCATTGTATGATCTTCCCATGGATTGACTAGATATAAGTATTCACATGTGTTTTTATCTTTGAATATTGTGATATGGATCTTTCTGAAGTTCTAAAGAGATGGACAATTTTAGGCCAAAATTTGCAGATTTGCACATAGGTTGGTCTCGGTTAAGTCGTGTATACACGCAGGTTCATTTCTTCAAAGTCATGTACATAAAGGAAGGGTTTATATTCATAAATGACTGATCAACCTGATCAGTTTTGTTGTATCTCTATTTTCTATCAATGATGTCCTCATGTTGATCTGGGTTGAGTGATAATGTCTGAAGTATAATTGATTGAATGATGAAGTTGGTTTTGGTTACATGTTGATTGGTGGAAAATATTATTGATGTTGCTACCTGTATGAGGGTTCTCTAAGCTAATATAATATTTCAAAATAACTCTGGTCAACTCTATTTCTAATTTAGAATTACAATTTTTTAGTATATTGAGATCTGTATGCGGGTTTCTCTATAGAAAAGCATGTATACACGTGGGTTTCCTTAAGTGAAGTGGCGTATACATGTTGGCATATGAATGATCAGGATTGCAGTTGATTTTATGTGTTAATGCAACATTCTAAATTTAGTTCTGAGTTGCGGTTACAATGATCTCATTGTTCTATTTGAATTAAGTTAGTGTTTGCTTCAATTGATCTACAAGTTGTGATGTATTAAAGTAGGTGGATCCAATGTGAAAATTTATAAAATGTGGTCCACGAATGTTGTTGAGGGTTGGAGCCTTTAGTGAGGAATTCGAAGCTTCCTTCTAGTGGTAGCTGGTAATGAGATCAGGGTGGTGGAGCTCCCATCTCTTGGGTTGTGTTATATTTTTTCCACGTAGTTAACAAGGGGTTTAAAGGGCACCCATAACCCCACTTTATGGGGTCCGGGGCAGCGCCTCGGAAAATTTTGGTTTTTGACCCTATGTTAGGTTGGGCAGACCCACCTATGGTTTTGTGCATGATTTTCGCACATGTTTTT
>APFE031267799.1:39609-189304 GCA_000404065.3 Pinus taeda
GAATACATGGATATATTTCCTTAAGAAGAAATCTGAAGTCTTTGACAGGTTTAAAGAATTTAAGGCTCTAGTGGAAAACCAGACAGAGAAGAAGATATAGGTGCTGAGGATGGATAACGGTGGAGAGTTTTGTAGCAAGGAATTTGAATAATTCTGTAAGAAGTGTGGTATAACACAACAGAATACTACTCCATATACACCTCAGCAAAATGGAGTTGCAGAAAGAATGAATAAGACATTGATGGAAAGGGCAAGAAGCATGCTCAATGGTGCCGGGTTAGGACAAGAATTCTAGGTAGAGGCAGTGGATACTACATGTTACCTGGTCAACAGGTCACCTTCATGAGCATTGGAGGATAAGACTCCACAAGAGGTATGGACTGGTAAGAAACCCTCTCTTTCACATCTGAGGGTATTTGGATGTGATGCATATGTACATGTTCCAAAGGAGAAACGAACCAGGTTGGATAGTAAATCTGAAAAGTGCATCTTTATTGGGTATAAGGATGGTTTAAAGGGTTATAAGCTTTGGAACCCAGTCACACGGAAGGTTGTGTTAGTCGAGATGTAGTGTTCAAAGAGGTGAAAGATGTTATAAAACATGAAGTCCAACCAAAGGAACCTGTGAAGATAGAGTTTGAACTAAAGGAGGAAGAATCAGACTCTGTAGCAGAGGAGGAATCAAAAGATGAAGAGCCAAAAACTCCGGCTATGAGAAGATCAGCTCGAGAAAGAAGGCAGCCAGAAAGGTATAGTCCATTTGCTTTCTGTTCAAACTTTGCTTTGTATGTTACTGATGATGATCCCAGAACTGTGAGGAAGCAGTGGATTCAGAGGATGGAAAACTCTGGAAAGAGGCCATGGTTGATGAAATGGCATCTTTGCACAAAAATGAGGCTTGGGATCTGGTGGAGTTGCTGGCTGGAAGGAAACCCATTGGCAGCAAATGGGTGTTCAATAAGAAGACAAATGCAGAAGGGAAGGTGGAGAAATACAAAGCTCGGTGGTAGCAAAAGGTTATTCCCAGGTGCCGGGAATTGATTTTGGTGATATTTTTTCTCCTGTTGCCAAGGTAACTTCTATTAGATTACTTTTATCTGTTGCTGCTGCTTTTGATTTTGAGGTAGAACAGGTGGATGTGAAGACAACATTTCTTCATGGGGATTTGGAAGAGGAAATCTACATGAAGAAACTTGAAGGCTTTGCGGGAAGGGTAAGAAAGAACTAGTATGCAGGTTAAAGAAGTCTCTGTATGGGTTAAAACAGTCACCAAGGATGTGGTATCAAAAATTTGATACATTTGTACGGGGACTTGGCTTCACCAGAAACAAAGTAGATCACTGTGTGTATTTTAAATTAACTGGTGACTGTGTTATTTATCTGGTCTCGTATGTGGATGATATGTTGCTAGTTGGAAATGACAAAGAAATTATCCAGGATTTGAAGACCCAATTGTCCTCCAAATTCGACATGAAAGATCTCGGTGCTGCAAACTATATTTTGGGCATGGAAATTAAAAGAGATCGGGCAAAGAGGAAGCTCTGGTTTAACCAGAGGAAGTATGTCGAGACAATATTGCAGAGGTTTAATATGCAGGATAGTAAACCGGTGAAGGTTCCTATTCCTGTAGGTGTGAGGTTATCTGCTGAACAGTGTCCCAAGACACAAGAAGAGGAAGAGGACATGTCCCGTGTTCCATATGCAAGTGCAGTCGGTAGCCTGATGTATGCAATGGTCTGTACTAGACCAGACATTGCACATGTAGTGGGAGTATTGAGCAAGTTTATGTGAAAACCAAGAAAGGAGCATTGGATAGCAGTGAAGCAGGTTTTCAGGTATCTATGTGGCACTAGTGATTATGATCTGTGCTACCAAGGAAGACCAAGATTGGATAGAGTGTTGGACATTCATGGCTTTATTGATGCAGACTAGGCAGGATATCTGGATCAGAGAAGATCTACAAGTGGGAATGTGTTTAACCTATTTGGAGGTGCAGTCAGTTGGATGAGTAAGAAACAATCTGTAGTGGCACTATCAACTACAGAGGCAGAATACATGGTGGCCACTCATGCAAGCAAGGAAGCAGTTTGGTTGCAAAGATTGTGTTCAAGTATGGGGTTAGTACAGGAAGTTATAAGGATAGACTGTGACAGCCAAAGTGCAATTTTCTTGGCAAAGAACCCTGCATATCATTCAAATACAAAGCACATTGATGTTCAATATCACTTTGTGAGGGATATGATAGAAGACAAAAAGGTGTTGTCAGTAAAGGTGGACACTTTGAAGAATACTGCAAATGCATTGACAAAATCTGTGAGCTCTAAGAAGTTCTCTTGGTGTAGAGAGACAATGGTCATTTTAGGGCTAGGAAAATGACTAAGCTCTCTTATGGCCCCCTTTGGAAATAAAACAACAAGTGGGAGAATGTTGGGTTGTGTTATATTCTTTCCATGTAGTTAACAGGGGGCTTGAAGGGCACCTGTAACCCCACTTTATGGGGTCCGGGGCAGTGCCCTAGAAAATTTTGGTTTTTGACCCTATGTTAGGTAGGGCAGACCCACCTATGGTTTTGTGCATGATTTTCGCACATATTTTTTGGACGCGATGGTTTTCGGTCCATGCTATTGGACGCAATGGTTTTTAGTCCATGCTATTGGACGCAATGGTTTTTCAATCCATGGTATTAGATGCTTTGGCATGTATAAATATGTATTGTAACATTGAAAGGAACATAATGAAAAATCAAGCTGGTAGTCCCAGTTTTGGGATCCAGGGGAAAATCTCTGTGTATATCTATTTTATGTGTTATGCTCTCGCATTGTTTATTTTATGTGTTTTAGAATTTTTATGCAGGTAATTTCTGTACGGGGTTAAAACCTACACCTTCCAGTAGGAGCTAGAGAATGAGTGAAGGTTGTAGCCTTCAACAGGTGGGTGCTTGCGTACTGGCATGAGTCTGCACTAGTACAACACTGTAAGAAGTTTTTATATTAATAAATTTGAAATCTAAGATGATAGCAATGGTTGTTTTCTCCCATATTGGATTTCCACCTTAAATCTTGGTGTTCATGTATGTTTCATATGTATGATATTTTATTTTGTTCTTACTGCACCTACTTACTGCTTATCAAATTCCCGATAAGTCTCTTACATTCTGGTTTAAGTTTAATAGATAAAGAATTAGTTGTTTTACAATTTTACTAAGAATATGCTAGTTTCTTTTACAACAGTAGCATACATATACGAGTTTGGTTCAATAAAGTTGCATACATGTTTTAGAAAATAAATTTATTATTGTGAGTTTTTAAATTACTAATTCACGCCCCCTCTCGGTATTTTTCCCAACAATTGGTATCAGAGCAGGTCCTTCAAAAGAAGCTTGATCGCTTGAAGGAAGATCTCCCAATATGAGCAATCAAGGCAGAACAACATCTATCATACCACAACTCTTAAATGGAAATAATTTAATATATTGGAAGACAAGAACCAAATCTTATCTTCAGTCCCTTGGAGAAGATCTTTGGGCAATTGTGGAAGAAGGTTACCAATATCCAGCCTCAGTTCCCATAGATGCAGCAGAAAAGAAGATGTATGAAGCCAATGCCAAAGTTTTCAATGCATTATTGGGAAGTCTGACAGAATCAGAATTTTTCAAAGTTATGAAGTTAAACACAACAAAAAAAATATGGGACAAAATTATTCAAAGATATGAAGATGATACCAAGGTAAAAAGTGTTAAACTCCAAATTCTCAAAACTCAATATGAAAATTTTAAAATGCATAATGATGAAAGTATTTCTAGTTTCTTTCTATGTATAGATGAGATTGTAAATCACATGAAAAGTCTAGTTGAAGAAATAAAGGACACAACTAGTAGATAAAATCTTAAGATCTCTAACTCCTAAATTCGAGTCAAGTGTTTTCCATTGAAGACAAGAAGGATTTGTAGAGTCTTAATGTTGTTCAACTTCACGGGATCTTGACTTCTTTTGAAATGAGGAAAGGAGGTCCCTCAGAAGTTAGAGAAGTCACATTTAAAGCATCTACAAAAGGAAAATAAAATGAAGAACACAAGGAATCAAGATATATATCAGAAGACGATGTGGTGAACTTTGTAAAGAAACTTCAACTGGGCATTAGAAGGTTTAGAGGTAATCTTCCCTTCGAATGCTTTTCTTGTGATAGAGATGGTCATTATTCTGTTAAATGTCCTCATAAACACAACCATGACAAAGGTAAGGATACTGCAAAAGGTAATAGGATATGGTTTGACTATAGAAGAAGTTATTATAATCATGAAGATAGTGATGCCTTGTCAAAAAGTGAAGAAGGAGAATTTTATCAAGATCTTAAGTTATTCATGGATTTTGAGAAAAAAACTAATGAGTCTAATGATAAATTTGCAGATACTTTAGAGGAAAATTTGCGGTTGCTTTAGAGGAAAAAGATTTCCTTGAAAAAATTACTCAACTCAAAATTTGCTTGGAATAAAACAAAGTAGACATAGATACATTGAAGCATCAACTCATAGAAAAGGAAAATCATAATGAGAAGTTAGAATGTGAAGTAGTAATTCTAAGAAAGGAACTTGAGAAAATAAAAACTTTGAATCTTAGATTTGCTAAAGGATCTAAAATCTTAGATGAAATTATCAAGGTACAATGCCCTCCTCTTATGAAGACATGTCTTGGATACACTAGAGAAACATCTCAAATAGGAAATTCTTATGTCACCACTGGAAGCTATCTAAATGAAGCAAAAAACACTCAGCAAAAGAATAAAGGCATTCCATAGGTAAATCATGTCCACTCTAATCCAAGGTGAACAAACTGAATCACCAGTCAAAAGGTAAACAACACCAGAAGATTCTATGATCACATAAATTTCTTCTTTAATGGACAATGTTTCTCATGGCATAATTTTCGTCATAAGGCTTCTCAATGTGTTGCATACAAAACCATAATGACTAGAGAAGCAAGAAAACAAAGGAATGAGATAGCAGTCAAGAAGAACACTTATAATAACTTCTCACCTCTTAAAGATGAAATTGAATGCTTTTTTTGCAATAACTTTGGACATGAAGAATCTGAATGCAGGAGCAAATTACAGCTAACATCTTAAAAAGATCAAATATCAACAACTTCTAAGGTATGGAAAAGGAAGGAGTTACAGTCTGAAAGTTGTGGCATAGCATTTTTTGTAGAAGGACAATTAAATCAATGGAACATTGATAATGGATTCTCAAAACACATGAAAGGTGATAAGGTAAAATTATTTCATACAATGCTTTAGAGAAAGAAAAGAATGTCGCTTTTGGAAATGACTCACCTGATGTCATTAAGGGTAAAGGTTCCTTTTTTCTAAAAGAAAAGGTTTGAGCTGGTAATGTTATGTATGTTGATGGATTAAAGCATAACTTGTTGAGTGTTAACCAAATGTGTGACCAAGGAAATGAGGTTCTATTCTGATCAAAGAATGTGTGGTTCATGAACTTGACATAGGAAAGATCATAATAAAAGGAAAAAGAACCTCGAGCAATCTGTATATATTGAAAGGTGGCCAAGAACAATGTTACCTAGACAAGGCAGAGGGAAACTAGTTATGGCACAAAAGGTTGGGACATCTACGATTCTCTCAAATAATAAAATCAAGTAGGCTCAAAGTTGTTCATGATCTACCCAACATCACCCTACCAGACAATACCATATGTAAGTCATGTCAATTCGGTAAGAAAACCAAAGTTTAATTCAATGCCAAATAAGGATCATCAAGTAAGCCTCTTGAAATTATACATATTGATCATTTGTGTGGACCAATAAGGAAAAAGTCACCTCGTGGAGGACAATACTATATCTTATTCATTGATGACTTTTCTAGAATGTGCTAGATCAGTTTATTGAAACAAAAAGATGAAGAATTTGGTAAATTTAAAGTCTTCAAAGAATTAGTTGAAAATGAATTAGATGTAAAAATAAAATGTCTCATATCTGACTGAGGAGGAGAATACATATCAGATGAATTCTTTGATTTCCATGAACAACATGGCATAAAAAGACAATTTTCTGTCACTAAAACTCCTCAACAAAATGGCGTGGCAAAAAGAATGAATAGAACTGTTTAGCAAATTTGTCATTCTATGCTTGATGATTCTGGACCTCCTAACACCTTCTGGGATGAAGCTGTGCATTCCGCAATAAATATTCTCAACAAGGCCCATGATGTTCATGTGAATAGTGATAAAAATCTATATGAACTTTGGTTTGCTAAGCCTCCCACTGTAAAGCATTTTAGAGTTTTTGGAAGCAAATGTTTCATAAAAAATAATGATGAAAAACTTGGTAATTTTGAAGCTAGAGTAGATGAAGGAATACTTCTTGGTTACTCATCTAGAATCAAAGGATACAAATGTTATATTAAGAGACTTTAGAAAATTGTTGAACGCATTTATGATGTGATTGATGAAGCATGCATTGATCCCAAAAAGGTAACATCAGCAAAAGAGGATGATGATGATGAATGCTTTCCCACATCAAATCTCAATGATATATAAGAAGAAACTTATGAAGCAATAGAAGAAGATACATTAAACAAAGAAAAGGCTCCATTCAAGTATGTTCAAAATAATCATCCAAAAACTCAAATTCTAGGAGAAAAGGAATCTAGGGTACAAACAAGAAGAACCCTTGTAGGATCCCCTAGTTATCTAGCTTTATTATCCACCTTTGAACCACAAAATGTAAATCAAGCTAGTAAAGATGAATGTTGCATTAGGGCCATGAATGAAGAACTTGATCAAATTGAAAAGAATGATACTTGGGAATTGGTTCCAAGACCTCATGATAAAAATGTTATTGGGACAAAATGGATATTCAAAAATAAGTTGAATGAAAATGGAGAGGTCATTAGGAACAATGTTAGACTTGTTTGCAAAGGTTTTGCTCAATAAGTAGGTATACACTTTGAAGAAACATTTGCACCAATAGCCAGGCTTGAAGCCATAAGAATGTTTCGTAGATTTTCAAGTTTTCGATATTTCAAAGTTTATCAAATGGATCTAAAATATGCTTTCCTTAACGAAGATGTAGAAGAAGTATATATTGAACAACCAGAAGGATTCATTTTTGGGACTAATGAAAACCTTGTATGCAAACTCAAAAAATCTTTATATGTGTTAAAACAAGCTCCGCATGCATGGTATTATCATCTTGACAAATATCCTCAACAATAAGGTTTCACAAAAGGATCTGCGAACAACAACTTGTATAAAAAAATTGAGGATGATAAATTGCTAATTATTGTTGTTTATGTTGATGATATCATCTTTGGCAGTAATGAAGAATCTATGAGTCAAAACTTTTCTTTTTTTATGGAACAATAATTTGAAATGTATTTACTCGAGGAACTAACCTATTTTATTGGTCTACAAGTGCAACAAGAAAAAGATGACATCTTTATTTCACAAACAAAATATCTCAAGAAGATTCTGAAGAAGTATGGGATGGAAGATTGCATCCTAAGATGGGATTGGATGGAAGATGTATCCTAAGTTCTAATGATGTTTCTCTCGCAGTAAACCAACTAGAGTACAGGTCTATGATTGGAAGTCTGCTTTATCTAACAAGTACAAGACTAGATATCATGCATGCAGTTGGGATCGTTGGACATTTCCAAGCCAATCCAAAGGAATCACATCTTCAAGAAGTAAAGATAATATTCAAATATCTCCAAGGAACCCAAGAATTTGGTCTATGGTATCCTAAATATGTAGATCTTACCCTTCATCCATACACAAATGCATATTGGGCTAGAAATGTCAATGACAGGAAAATCACTAGTGGAGGTGCATTTTACATGGGGCCCTGATTGGTATCTTGGTTCAATAAGAAATAAAGTTCCATTTCCTTATCTACAGTAGAAGCAGAATATGTGGTTTTTGCATCTTGTTACACACAACTTTTTTGGATGATGTAAACATTATAAGATATACAAATCAAATGTTCTCCACACATATCCATCCTATGTGATAATACAAGTGCTATTAGTATTTCGAAAAATCTTGTTATGCACTCCAAGACCAAACATATTCCAATTAACACTTTCTATGAGAACAAGTGCTTGAGAAGAAGGTTAAATTGGAGTATGTTCCCTCCAAAGAACAAGCTGTTGATATATTTACTAAACCTCTTTCTAGAGAAGCATTTGAGTATCTCAGACAGAAACTGAGAGTTGTCTCTACCTCATTATGTTGTTAATCTAGTATGCTTAGTCTACAAGTGAAAATTCAGAAAATTCCTTTCTATACGCAGGTTTCATGAAGTATATTCGTGTATATACACAAGTTTCTTTGTAGATAGTCACGTATATTTTTCTCTGATAGAAAAAAAGTGGGACAAACTCAAGATCATCGTCTAACATGCTACTGGCAACTATGATTTGATACTTCTTGGTCAGGTGTTGATGGGTACAGTCTACTAATATGGTATTGAGTTATGTTTTTCTCATTGATATTTATCTGATTGATGAAGATGCTTTGATGAATGAGTTGTTGACAATGAACAAGTATCACAGGTTCACAGGGAGCATTAACCTTACAGAATATAATGCATTGTTGGCATTATGGTTGCTAAATTATGCTACTATTAAGGTATTTTGGTCTCAGTTATTGATGTCATATCTTTTGTTTGATGTAAAGGTCATGTGGAGACCTATGACGTCATAATTGTCATATTCTAGCATGTATGGACTTTTGAGGTCATGTCAAATATGTAATCCCACTTGGTTGGGTGGTAGTGTCTAAAAATGTAATCCCACTTAGTTGGGTGGTTGAGTCAAATATGTATCCCCACTTGGTTGGGTGATTGATGTAAGTATGATTCCTTGGTGATAGGAGGGCCATACTCAGTTGAGTTATAGAGTCATGTTCTTCATTTGAAAATATTTCTAAAGATTTAGCATATCCTCAGGGGCAGCGTGGCCAATATAGTGCAAATTAGATCCAAATGGGAAGATTTGCTCTGCCCTTTTCCCTTGATGTCAAATGGGTAGAGTAACTTAGTGTTTGAATATTGGTTTTTGATGTATCTAATAGGTTTCTACAGGTTGAGGTGATCAACACCAACATGGTTGTCATCAAGTCCAAAGGGGGAGATTGTTGGCATTATGATGCATGTGTTGTGCTTGATGGAAACTCACTTGTAATAGAAAAAGTATATGGGCACTAGATGAATCCACAGGTTAGTTTAGAGGTGACATAGTGATGGAATAGAATAACGGAATTATGGGACAAAGGTTTATACATCAGAATTAGAAGTTAGATAAAGATGAATATTTGAAGATCTATACGCAGGTTCATAAAGGCCAAGTCGCATATACATGCAGGTACAAAGAAGAAAAGTCGTGTACATGTTGGTGCATGAATTTAAAACTACCAAGGGTCCTTACCATGGTATTAACCCATAATATTGGGCGTAGTAACGGCTACTTAACCCCGTCTAAGATTACTACCGGCACTAGTGTAGTTTTAACTCATGGTATTGGGTAAGGCTCTAACTATATACGGAGGTGAAGATCAAAGTGCTAAGTGTGCATGTGAAAGGGTTTTTAATGAATACTTCAATTTGAAGTATATTTGCATTGTGAGGGCCATAGTTGACACATAGATCTAAAGTAACTATGCAATGATGGATACAATGATGGATCATGATCATGAGACCTAAAATGACTTTCCATTGTATGATCTTCTCATGGATTGACTAGATCTAAGTATTGACGCATGTTTTTATCTCTGAATATTATGCTCTGGATCTTTCTAAAATTCTGAAGAGCTGCACAATTTTAGGTCAAAATTTGCAGATATGTATGCAAGTTGGTCTCGATTAATTCGTGTATACATGCGAGTTCATTTCTTCAAAGTCGTGTACATAAAGGAAGGGTTTTTGTTCATAAATGCCTAATCAACTTGATTAGTGTTGTTGTATCTATATTATATGTTAATGATGTCCTCATGTTGATCTGGGTTGAGTGATAATGTCTAAAGTAGAACTGATTGAATGATTAATTTGATCTTGGTTACATGTTGATTGGCTGAAAATATTATTGATGTTGCTACCTGAATGAGGGTTTTGTAAGCTAACAGAATATTTCAAAATAACTTTGGCCAACTCTATGTCTGATTCAAAATTACAATTTTTTAGTATATCTAGATTTGTATGCAGGGTTCTCTACAAAAAAGTACATATACACACAAGTTACCTTAAGTGAAGTAAAATATACATGTTGGCATATGCATGATCAGGGTTGTAGTTGATTATGTGTGTTGATGTAGTATTCTGAGTTCATTTTGTGTTCTGGTTACAGTGATCTCACTGTTCTATTTGAATTAAAGTGGTGTTTGCTTCAGTTGATCTACAAGTTGTGATATATTAAAGCAAGTAGATCCAGTGTGCTAATTTATGAAATTTCATCCACGAATGTTGCTGAGGGTTGGAGCCTTTAGTGAGGAAGTTGAAGCTTCTTGCCAGTAGTAGTTGGTAATCATATCAAGGGGTTGGAGCTCCCTTCTAGTAGGATTTGGAGAATGAGTGAAGGTTGTAGCCTTCTACAGGTGGGTGTCAACATATTGGCATGAGTATGCACCAATACAAGAATGTAAGAAGTTTTTGATATTAATAAGTTTGAAGATTGAGATGACAACAATGGTGGTTTTCTCCCACATTGGGTTTCCACCTTAAATCTTGGTGTTCATGTGTGTTTCTTATGTGTGATACTTTATTTTTTTCTTACTCCACCTGCTTATTGCTTATCAAATTCCTGATAAATCTCATACATTCTAGTTTAAGTTTAACAGATAAAGAATTAGTCTTTTTACAAGTTTACTAAGCATATGCTAGTTTCTTTACAACAGTCGTGTACATATGTGTGTTGGGTTTAGTAAAGTCACATACATATTTTAGAAAAGAAAATTATTATTGTGAGTTATTAAAATACTGATTCACCCCCGCTCTCAGTATTTTTCCCAACAACCAGCCTCAATCAAATGGGATAACTTAGTCTGTGAATAAATGCTTAGAAGCATATCTGCACTACTTTGCATATGGTAAGTAGACACAATGGCCAAATTTTTGTCCTTAATAGAATGGTGATATAACATATCCTTCCATACCTCATAAAATATTCCATCATTTATGGCACTTTATGGATATCATCCTCTATATGCCATATCACCCTTGAAAGGGACTATAAAGTGTCAAGCAGTATACGACCACATACAACACCAATAAGAGGTTTTCAAAGTATTTAAAGATAACTTGGTTATGGCACAAAATAGGATGAAACAAAAAATAGATCAACATCACAATGAAAGGTTATTTGAAGTGGGGGATTGGGTATTTGTGAGACTACAACCATTAAATTAGATGTTATTCAAGCAACAAAATGTAACAACCCTTGGTTGATTTTCCATATAATAAAAAATATAAGACCAAGGTCATGGGACATGTAGTCCAAGCTTAATGGTGGGAAAAACATCCTAGTGGATGTCACTATTTGTTTATTATGTCTAAGGGAATTGGAAAAGGAAAAGAAGCATTAATTGGCATTTTATTTATGAAAATAAAGGAAAATAGGAGAAAAGGGAGATGAAAGGTTGCATATTTGCATGTGAGGAAAATTGAAGGAAAAATGAAGAAAATATAGTCCTCAATAATAAAAAGGCTTCTAAGGATGAGTTCACGGCTTTTGTCTAAGACTTTTTTCATTTTAGTTTTGGAGTTCTCTTTTATTCTCTCATTCTCTCATACTCTTGTACACTTAGAGCATTCTTAGAGCATGCTTGGAGCACTCTAGTTTTCACTTGGAATGGAGAAAGAATTCAAAGAAAAGTAGGAGAGAAAAAGGGACTAGGTGGATCAGCAGCTACAACTCAGTTTCTTCTAGATATCAATTTTTATATATGATTTCCTTGCTATTTTTCGCATGCATGGTATATGAATGTGGTTTCTTGATTATGTGTTGTCATGGACATGGAGATTTTCCTAGATTGACATTGGTTTTTACTTTACCTTTCCATTCCTAGATATCCATGGTGTTTTGGGTCTTTCCACTTCTTTTTTTATTTGTGCTCAGGTTCCTTATAGTTGTGGCTTGATTTATTAGCTACTAGATTCGTTGGTTGGAACAAATTCTATGGAAGCCCCGAAACAACTTGGGTTGAGTTACTAGTCCTAGAGCCTAGGTTGGGTCAAACTCTCAGGATCCCTTGGGGGGTTGAATTAATAGTCACTAGAGACAGGTTGGAAAAACACTCTAGAGCCTGGACAACTTGGGTAGAGACTGATATAGTTAGTGTCAGTGATGTCCAACTGTGAGGTGGAATCACTAGTTGAGGGTTGAGGTGGTTTGGCCTCTGGAAGCCCTGGTTTGGTTTTGTTTGTTTTATTCCATGAGATCCCACATTCATGCTTAGAATATGGTGCGAGGATGATTGGCTAAAATAAAGATTTGGTTCTACCCAATATATGGTCAGGTGGTACGTGGAAGACCTTGACTTGATTGGCATTTTAATATATTAATATGAGGTATTTTCTATTGTGATATATGAGTATATGTATTAATTATGATGGTGATATCACGGTTGAGTTCCCATCATTTATATTTTGGCTATTTTTTGGTTTATATATCGGTTGCTTTCTAGTTATATGTTGGTTATATGATGTATATTGTCTATGGCTCTTGACATGTTTGATGAATATATGAATGGTTGACAAATGCATGGACTAGCAAATGTTATTTGAGTTATTATGAGAGGGCATTAGACCTTCTTAGTGAATCTCCGATAAGTTTCATACTTCTATGTTTAGATATGCATTCAGGACCTGTAGATTACATGTTCGTCATATGTTTGACGAAATGACAATCAATGTTAGGTCAAGTACTTGATCAATTTTTGTATGAATGGATTTGTCCTAATGTTATTTATCATTCTAGAAAGTCTCACTGAGTTTTGGGAAGTGGTCTGGAGGCTAGCTTGAAATGGTGGCTCAAAATCCAGGACAACACCCTTTGAAATGGAAGTTTTGGGCCATAACCACACCCTTACAGTCTTATCCATGTGGATGGAGGACTATAACCACATCAAGACCTTTTAAAGCATGCAGTTGTGGGACTAGTGTTGAGAATAATACTAAGAGGGGGGCAGGGGTGAATCAGTATTTACAAATCAATAACTTTTTCATTTAATAATTAGATTTATATATGCTACTTCAGTGAAGGGAACTCGCGTGTGCACACAACTATTCTTAAGGAAACCAACATATATCCATTAAACTTATGATTCAGTTAATCCATCATATGTCAATCTTTAATCAGTTCATCAATACTTTATTAAACATTAAACATTAACCATGTGCAGTAATAACTGAATAAACCATCACACATAAGCAACACACATGAACACCAAGATTTAAGGTGGAAACCCAATGTGGGAGAAAAACCACCTGCTGTTGTTGTCTCTCTCTTCTTTTTAATATAAAGAATAAGTTGTTTACGATGTTGTACTAGTGCATACTCATACCAATATGTAGGCACCCACCTGCAGAAGACTACAACCTTCTCTCGTTCTCTAGCTTCTACTGGAAGGGAGCTACAACTCCTTAACTCTTGTACTGGCTGATATGTTTACCAGTACGTAGACATCAACCTACCAACTTCACTTTTTCTCCAACTTCTACTCGGAGGGAGCTCCAACCCCCTGATCTAATCACTAGCCACTACTAGCAGGAAGCTTCAACTTCCTCACTAAATGATACAACCCTTAGTATCCTCCAGGGACCACGTTTCATAAATTTCCAGACTGGATACTCTTGGTACACAAAAACACACTATGAAGGTTGTGTTTCATCAAATTTTCATACTGGACCCATCAGTAACATTGAAGCTCAAAATCAATCATCACTACAATAAAACCATCAAATACATCTACATCAAGCAATCACTGAAACTCAATCATCAATCTTTGATATAACGAAAACCCAATCATCAATCTCTGAATCAACCACAACTAATTCAATCAATCATTGAAACCTATGAAATAACTAAATCACCTAATCATCAATTCAACAAATCAACTAGAACAGATAGATCACTGTAACCAATACACAGATCTGAACCTAGAACACTACATCATCAACAAGAACCAACTGCAACCTCAAAAATCATATGTCATAATGTATACGCTACTTAAGTGAAGCCAACCTACAAGTATATGATACTTCCTTTAACCAAACTTGTGCATTCCTCCAAAAATATGGAATCATAAAAACCTCTTAATCAAAATTGTACCAACTAGTAACATTATGAAGATCTATTGTCAAATGGCAGAGTTCTAAATAGATAGCAACAAATATTACCCTTCTTACTTAATCAATCAATCAATCAGACTCAATCTCCTTATACATTTAGTTCTACTTTCATATCTAATGAATACATCATTAAAATACAACAATAGAACAGTAGGATAGATCAAATAGATCAGTCATCTCTGAACAATAAGCTTTTCTTTTACATACGCTTCTTGGAAGAGTCAAACCAACGTGCATACACGCCTTCACCAAGGCTAACCATCGTATAGATCTGCAAATAAAAACTTATGACTTCACAGTTATTCCAGACTTTAGATATACCCATATCATAGCATTTAAAGGACAAAACATTTATTACCACTCAGATCTAGCCTATCCATTATTAGATCACATAATGATAAGTCATTACGATCCTGGTCCATCATTAGATATCTTCCATCATCAAACACTCATGTGCATACTTAGTCTAGATTAAGAAAATCATTAGAAACCAATAACATACATATTTTCTTTTGATCTAACACTTCATAAGATATTCATTACTTGTGCGCTTAGCCCGTTGATCTTCTCCTCCTTATATATTTTTATCCTTTTTCAATACGTCGGACCAAAAACACTTAGAGACTGTGGTATTCTTGGACAAGATCAAGTAACCTTTATTCCGCTCAATATTGTGGGCTAATACCATGGTATGGACCCTTGGTATTCTTTAACTTTAATTTTCCTTAATTTTCCATCCAATATGCGCTTTTCTTCTAGTGAAAGTGTGTGCATATGTATACACTCTTTTTGTACAGTGAACCCATTTGTGTATGCTACTTAGATTAGGTGAACCCACATATACAACTTAGCATACCTAAAAACATTTTTTTCCCTCAATTGCTTGATTCTAATCTATAGTCCTTTTCTCCACCATCCTATTATTCTATACCATTACTCTGTTACCTTTGAATAGATCTATTATAATGTGATTTTCATTGTACATTAATTCTGAACTGATTCCTTTGAACTACCCTACATTTTTTCACACCTGTAAACACAATTGCCATGCATTCTGTCACATCATGTTTATACTTTTATCAATTAGTTCAGTCATCAAAGAACAACTCTTATCAAGGAAAACACATACTAATAGTCTCACTGTATCAAACCTTTGGCCATTATTTTTTCCATCATTCAGTCATATCTAGCTTGTATATTCATTTATGTCCCATCATTTTGTCATCTCTAATCCATCCTATAGATTCATCTAGTTTCCATATAATTGTTCTGCTACAAGTGAGTTACCATCAAGGACAACACATGCAACATAATGCCAACAATCTCCCCCTTTGGACTTGATGGCAACCACTTTGGTGTTTGATCACCACAACTTGTAAATAACATCAAGCTACTCTCCAAACACCAAACTACTCTCCCCCTTTGACATCAATGAAAAAAGGTTGACTGATCAATGTTAAATGAAGACTTTTGTATCTGATTTGCTAAATATGATCAATGATTATTCTCCCCCTAGGCACATGTTGAATTTTCTAATCAAACTCCCCCTTTGTACATGTTGATATGCACTATATTGTCCATGCTCCCCCTGAGTACATGCAGAGTCTACAGAAATATTTTTCAAAGTAATAGCATGACTTTATAATAACCTTCCTATCACCAATGACTCATCCACCCAACCAAGTGGTATTACATATTTGACATGATCTCAAAAATATTTACATGACTGAATATAGCAATTTTTACATCATAGGTCTTTACATGAACTTTACATCAAATGATATACATGACATTTATAACAAATACAAAATATCTAAACAAGATCATGATAGTTATTAGCAACTATCATACACCATATATGATCTGTACCTTAATCATTTGTCATCACCATCCAGAACAACAATTTGTAGATGTCCATCATCAGTTTGCAAGATAAGCCAATGCACCTTTGATATCATCAACTTGTGACAAAGTATGTCACATATAGATGTCAACTCATCTTCTTGTTCTTATCAAGATCACCTTGCTCCATAGCCTTCAATGAATCAACTAGGCATATGTCATATCTCCAAGTAGTAATACAAAACCATTCACATCATATCATATATGTGTGTGTGTGTGTGTGTGTGTGTGTGTGTGTGTGTGTGTGTGTGTGTGTGTAACCACCATAGCTCTCATCTATGACCATAATATCATCATTGTCATAACAATAACTCCATGATTTTTCCATAACAACCCTCAATATATCAACCATGTACCTTTACTAGGTATTTTTCCAACATCCTCATATGATAAGCATCAACCATGATAATCAACATATGTGAGAATAAAACCTATCATCATAAAGTAAGAATTCATCATCATTATGTGACTAAGTAAGCCATGTCTCCAAATAGATATGTCTTCATGAAACCTACCATATCACCATTCTCTTGGCCAACCAACAACCTTTACCAATATACAACTTAAGTAAGCATCCATGTATCAGCATAATATGTATCCATCATTGAGATAGCAATATTTATCTAGAAAACCATGAGCTCATAGTCATTTGTCAAGATTTCTTGATACCATCAACAATAGCAATCCTAAACCATGTGAGGGCCAAGAACTATAGGAATCCTCATCCATATGAAGTTTATGCATCTTTGAAGGCATGATGACAGGAGCATAAAATAAATGAAACTTATCAAATAATAAAGTTGTGTAATCAAGCTTTTTTCTTCTCCTTGTCCATACCATATGTACGATATGCAACATCAAAAGTGTCATCCATAATCATCCATAAATCTAGTCTGAATAACAACTATGTGGCTCAAGCAATATAAGTATCATCTAAGACTTTATCATAGGAAACCCATAATTGTAGCATAGCATGATGTAACAACATAGGCATCATCACCATCATTATGTACCAAGAACTTCTAAACATAATGCCAACAATGCATTATTAGAAGTATAGCATATTCTCCCCTTGATCCTGTGCCAGCTATTCACTGTCATATCTGATCATTGCATATATCAGTAAGAATCATCAAGGCATCATCATCAACTAGTTATAGATCAAGTTATCAACAATGTATGAGGATCAAAAGTACTTCTAAGTAATATCCACATACAGTAGTCATCAATCATCTAGATAGAAAAGATAATTGATAATTGTTTGAACAATATCAGACCCTTTTTCTCTGAGTCTATCCCACTGCATCTTCATCAAACCAACATATACGTGATTGTGTAGCTTCTAAGTCACGTATATATGCGACTTGTATTCATGATAACTACGTATGAGAATTAGAACACTAAAATATCATACTTTCAGTTCCTCCTGATTCTGTTTTGTATGTATACTGAGTTATGCCACATTTTTCTAACTGTAATTCCTTCTTCTTCCATACCTTGGAGTGTGATGATATTTTCTCCTTTTGGTATTTTGGCCAAAATTTTCTCCTGCATTCTTTTTCTATATGCCCAAACTTGTTACAAAATAAAATATTATATGTTTCATATTCCTTCTAAAGAAATCAATGGCTTTGTGACCAAACATATTGCAAGAAAAATAATATCCATTAAAGTACCTAGAAGCCGATGATCTTTCTATGTGATGGTTGTTAGCTTGAACCATTCTACCTATGCATCTTGTTGCAACATGTCCAAAATTATGACATATAAAACATTCAATATTATTCATCATAGGAAAGAATCGATTAACACTTCCATGGTTAGGAGTAAATGATTTTCTTTGGAGACTTTCTTTCCTTGGTTGTTGATGGGGTTGACATCTTATCTCATTGTTGAGCATTTCATATTTTGCATTAGAGTTCCTTGCTTCAATTTGTGAACTAGATTCACCTTTAACAGTTTCATGAAAACCAAGACCAGATTTGATGGTAGGAGACCTTTTATTACTAAGAATATCATCCAAAACCTTAGTATTATCTTGAAATCGTAAAAGTTTATCCATTTCTTCTCATTTACCTTTTAGGATGTTTTCCTCAACCTGATATTTCTCTTCCTTTTCATGATCTTCTTCATGATTTCTTCAACTTTTCTTCCTTCTTCCACTTTTTTCCTTAATTTGAGAACTTCGTTTTCTTCTCCTTCAAATGCTTGAAGTAGTTCTTCATTCTGCTTATTTGAATTTTTAATATCTTCTTTTAGAGAGACGACCACAGCTTCAAGACCTTCATAGTAACTGGTTCTTTCTATAAGTTCCTTGGTTGTTGCATCCTTTTCATTCACATCATTTCTCAATCATGTCACTTCATCCTACAACCTTTGACATTGATCTTCATTTTCCCCGTACTACTTCCTTACTTTGTTTCCTTCCTCCAATTGAGCTTTTAACCTAGTAACTTATTTTTTAAGGGTACACTCCCTCTTGTCAAATAGATCTTGTTGATCTCTAATTTTGTCTGTGAGCCTTTTAACTTCTACCTCTATATTTCTATCACTTTCTCCCATAAGAGAAAATTCAGTTGTTTCACTATCACTTTCATTATCTTCAATATTGCATGAACAGAGAAATGTATCACCAGAAGACCAAAAATTTGTACCTGATAATTGTTTCTCTTGTTCATATTCAATCGGAAGTGATTCTGAATCTGAATACTTACTTCTACCTAATAGCCAATTTTCTCTCTTGCTGTCACTATTTCTTTGAAATGTCTTCTTCTTCTTAGGTGCTTTCTTCTTTTGCTTCTTTCCCATTTTTACAATGGATCTCCTTCAAGCGATCAAGCTTCTTCCAAAGGACTTGCTTTGATACCAATTGTTGGGAATAATACTGAGAGGGGGGGTGGTGAATCAGTATTTACAAATCAATAACTTTTTCATTTCATAATAAGATTTATATAGCTACTTCAGTGAAGGGAACTCACGTGTGAACGTAATTGTTCTTAAGGCAACCAACGTATATACAATGAACTTATAATTTAGTTAATTCATCATATGTTGATATTTAATCAATGGATCAGTACTTTATTAAACATTAAATAGTAACCATGTGTAGTAATAACAGAATAAACCATCACACATAAGCAACACACATGAACACCAAGATTTAAGGTGGAAACCCAATGCGAGAGAAAAACCACCTACTGTTGTTATCTTCATCTTCTTTTTAATATAAGGAATAAGTTGTTTACAATCTTGTACTGGTGCAGAATCATACCAGTATGCAGGAACCCACCTGCAGAAGGCTACAGCCTTCTCTCATTCTCCAGATTCTACTGGAAGGGAGCTACAACCCCCTAGCTCTTGTACTTGTTGATATGTTTACCAATATGTAGGCATCGACCTACCACCTTCACTCATTCTCTAGCTGCTGCTGGAAGGGAGCTCCAACCCCCTAATCTAATCACTAGCCACTACTAACAGTAAGCTTCGAATTCCTCACTGAAGGCTCCAACCCTCAGTATCCTCCAGGGACCAAGTTTCATAAATTTTCAAACTAGATACTCCTTGTACACAAAAACACACTATGAAGGCCACGTTTCATCAAATTTTCATAATAGACTCATTAGTAACATTGAAGCTCAAAATCAATCATCACTGTAATACCATCAAATACATCTGCATCAACCAATCAC
This sequence comes from Pinus taeda, assembly GCA_000404065.3. Taxonomy (NCBI): domain Eukaryota; kingdom Viridiplantae; phylum Streptophyta; class Pinopsida; order Pinales; family Pinaceae; genus Pinus; species Pinus taeda. The sequence continues at coordinate 59,558 of APFE031267799.1, forward strand.
TGAAACTCAATCATCAATCTCTGAATCAACCACAACTAAGTCAATCAATCACTGAAACCTCTAACATAACTAAATAACCTAATCATCAATTCAACCAATCAATTGGAATAGACATATCAATGTAACTAGTACATAAATCTGAACCCAAAACACTGCATCATCAACCAGAACTAATTGCAACCTCAAAAATCATATGTCATAATGTATATGCTACTTCAGTGAAGCCAACCTACATGTATACGCTACTTCCTTTAACCAAACCTGTGTATTCCTCCAAAAATACTAAATCATAAAAACCTCTAAATCAAAATTGTACCAACCAGTAACATTCTGAAGATCTACTGTCAAATTACAAAGTTCTAAATAGACAGCAACAAAGATCACCCTTCTTACTTAATCAATCAATCAATGAGACTCAATCTCCTTATACATTCATTTCTACTTTCAGATCTAATGAAGACATCATTAACAAATAGTAGTAAAACAACAACACTAATTAGATAGATCAATCATCTCTGAACAACAAGCTTTTCTTTTACATATGCTTCTTGGAAGAGTCAAATCAGTGTGTATACACGCCTTCACCAAGGCTAACCAGTGTATATATCTGCAAATAAAAACTTATAACTTTGTAGTTATTCTAGACATCAGATATACCCATATCATAGCATTTAAATGACAAAACATTTTTTAACACTCAGATCTAGCCTATCCATTATCAGATCACATAATGATAAGTCATTATGATCCTGATCCATCATTAGGTCTCTTCCATCATCAACCACTCAGGTTAATACTTAGTCTAGATTAAGAAAAGCATCAGAAACCCATAACATGCATATTTTCTTTTGATCTAACACTTCATAAGATATTCATTAATTGTCTACTTATCCCTTTAATCTTCTCCCCCTTATATAGTTTTAGCATTTTTCAATACCTTTGACCAAAAAAACACTTAGAACCTACGTTGTTCTTGGACGGGATCAAGTAACCATTATTCCACTCAATATTGTGGGCTAATACCATGGTATGGACCCTTGGTATTCTTTAACTTTAATTTTCCTTAATTTTCCATCCAATACACGTTTTTCATCTAGTGAAAGTGTGTTCATACGTATACACTCTTTTTGTACAGTGAACTTGCTTGTATACACTACTTGGACTAGGTGAACCCACGTATACAACTTTACATACCTAAAAACATTATTTTTCCTCAATTTCTTGATTTTGATCTATAGTCCTTTGTTCCATCATCCTGTTCTTTTGTTCATTACTCTGTTACCCCTGAATAGACCTGTTATAATGTGATTTTTCATTATACATTACTTTTGAACTGATTCCTTTGAACTTCCTCGCATTTTTTCACATCTGTAAGCACAATTGTCATGCATTCTGTCACATCCTATTTATAGTTTTATCAATTAGTTCATTCATCAAAGAATAACTCTTATCAAGGACAACACATACTAAAAGTCTCACTGTATCAAACCTTTGACCATTATTATGTCCATCATTATGTCATCTCTAGCCTGTATATTCATTTATGTTCCATCATTTTTTCACCTCTAATCTTTCATGTAGATTAATCTAGTTGCCATATACTTGTTCTGCTACAAGTGATTTTCCATCAAGGACAACACATGCAACATAATTCCAACACCTAAGTCACTGAAAAGGTAATGTAGCTCAGAGATTGGACACTTGGAGTGGTTGTTTAGCTCCTAGTTATCATGTAAACTCTATAGGATGTAAGTTTGTGGTTGATAAGTTCCATTTGTCATCCCCACTTCTTTAATTGGATATAGGAGGTTGGGCCATGTCATAGTAGCTCTTCATCTCATTTCTCTGGCAAGCCAATGAAACTAGGTAAATGTGGGAGGGGTGGGTACATAAAATAAGGAAAATCAGGGAAACATTTAGGGGCTAATATTCATAGCTAGGCTAATTTCCATTATTTTTTCAAAAAAAAAGATTCGCCAATTTCCATTTTTTTTGAAATAATTAGCTCATATTTTAATTGTAAAATTTATTTACCTTTAAAATTCCAAATTTTATGGAAGACCATATGTTAAAATCATTAGGGAATTTTGAATATCTTGAAGGGATATCAACAAACATTTTATAATTTTCAAATTAGGAAGTACTGAGATTCACCAAGGTTTCTAAACTTTATGATAAATTTCCATTGTTAAAATTTTCCTTGAGGAAAGAAAATTAGCACTGAGGTATTGTGACTCATATAATTTCTTACAAACGACTGGAAATGCAACTGACAAATTTGAGTTTCCTATAGTATTCCATGTTTCTTGCTTAAAGAAGGTAACCAATGACAATATCCTAGTCCAAAATATTCTACTAGAGATTAATAAATAATGAAAAAAATACTAGAATCATAAATCATATTGTAAACAAGTAATAAGAAGTTTAGAAAGCAATCAATTACTGAGTACCACACTAATTAGAAGAACCTACCAAGGGAAAACGTGACATGGGAAGAATATTTTTTCATGCAGAGACATGTCACCCATATGGTCAAGTGTTGAGGAAAAAATTTCTTTGTAGGGGTGGGGCATGTTAAGCCCTATATAAGCCTCATGTTAACCTTAAAACCTCTCATTAAACCCTAGATATTTTTTTATTACATTTTTATTGATATGTTTTTATGTAGGCTAGAACCTCTTATGATCCAATTTTATCATGATTGATTATTGTACCCTTTGTCTCCTATATATATACTAAGGAGACCTAGTCTTAGGATCATAAGCTATTTTCTTGTGCATTGTATTCATTGTAAAATGATGTTTTCCCTTTGAAGAGTATTAAAATTATTGGTTTCATATCATTTTTAAGGCACAAGGTTCATAACGGTGTGATGCTTAATAAGGATATTTCTACCCCTAAAATACATCATTTTAAGCCTCAATTTGGCTTTACAATGTTTCAAATCCCAATTCTCCAAACTCGGTCTCATCTATAAAATTGCTCCTATAAGTTGATACCTTTTGTTTTTCCACAATAAATTCATTAACATGGATGGAAAGTTATGTATTGATTCAATCAAGATCATAAATTGGGGTTAATCATACTGAGAATGGAATTAGAGAGAAATGTGGTCAAACAACAATTAAGAAAATTAAGGAAGAAGTCATGCATTAGATTATAAACACGTGTTTTTATAGAAGATATGACACCAAGTATTTGAAAGTGGTAGGTTTATTTTGGAACAACAATTCCTTCATAGCCAAGGTTATTAAATGGAATGGGACATAGCACCAAGAAATTCCCATTAGCCTAGAACAACTCAACAATAAACTGAGTTAGCTTGGGCATAAGCATGAGAAATCAATAATTACCATAAACAGATTAAAATTTGGGACTAAGGACCAAGAGGAACCAAGGAATACTACCAAATTTTAAGAAAAAAATAGTATATATTTCTGGGAGGGAACCACACCACCATTCTATATCATTATGGATTCCAATTCCAATGTTAAGGATTATCTTTGGTTACTCTAGATCTAGTAATTATGTTTTGGTTTTTCTTGAGATGATAAATAGAAGGAAATACATTATAATTAGTTGTGATATAAATGAATTTTCTTATACAAAGATTAACCACAAGAGAGTCATATATATCTCTAGTGTATTTGGATCTTTGAACATCTCTGTTGCCTAATTTTTACATCTATAACTAGGATTCCGTTAGAAGCAAAACATAATAAATATTTTATATGCATTTTCCTATATACTATTAATATATAATTGGTAAATTTAAAAGAATAACACATTGAAGACAATATGTACCCTAAAAAATGCAATGTGAGAAAACCCATCAAGAAAATCCACCTTTCTCTTTTCTTCTAATCTTAAAATGTAATACATGAAATTATTGTCTCACTATGGATTTCAATAGACGCTATGTCTTGACTGGTTCTTGTAGAGTCTTATTCTTCTTTTATTCTACTCTAATATCCCATTCCCTTTCTCTACATAGATTATGGGACCCTGTTAGACCTTCAAACACATTGGACATGTTGGTTATAAATTAGGTCTTATTTCCCACTTTGTGATCCACCTAATTTTTCACATGCCTTTTTTAAAGAAGATCATGGGATCGAATTTCCAAGTTTAGACCAACCTTCCTAAACTAGATGAAGAAGGTTCCATTTACTTATAGTTGGAAGTAGTACTAGCCACCTAAGAGAACTAAAAATTCTAATACATTGAAATGATACATGTCCTAAACATGTCTCTTGGAAACTAGTAGTATTACTATAACAATTTCCACGCCTCCATCCTTAAGTACAACATTACTTCTGAAGAGGGATACATGTGAGGGCCTTCCCATAACCTCCCTAATTTTGTGTACATAAGCGTTAGTCAATTAATATACAAGGCCATCAACTTTGATCACCTTTATTAAATAAGGTCCAGTACAAAGCCATTGACTTTTATCACTTTTATTAAATAAGATCCACTAGATGGTTGGTACTCATTAATGATGGAACACAAGTAATTATGGTTTTGGTAGCGAGAAACTATTTATAGATCTAGAGGCTACGTAATGTTTTATTGAATATTGTTATTGTATGTTTTAATATTATTTTTATTAGTTTGCTAGTGATGGTTAGTTCTGTTTAGTGGTAGGTCACATCATGCTAACTTTATCTCCTATTTATGATAAAGGAGAATCATTTGTATTGGTTTCTCATATTGTGTATTGGATTCATTATGAAAAAGGAGGTTTCCCCATGAAGTGGATTGTAATAAATTGAATCATTATCATAGTCAAGGCATGGAAATTTTTATTCTTTCTATTCTCGTATTGTTTGTAGGGTTGGTGGATAACACATCATATCTCCTATTCTTTGTTGTAATTTTTATTTCTTTGTTTATTTCTCATATTTTATTTATTTCTTGGTTAAGTACATCACACAATGTAATTGTCAATTTCATAGCTAACATGTTTCTATTTTAACCCTATATATTAAACACTAAGAGAGATGTAATCAAATCTAGATCATATGAACCTATAATTAAGTAAAATATCTAATGGTAAGATGTATTTATGGCAATTTAAGGTTTTAAATTTTGTGCTTGTTGATTAAAAAGAATGAAAGTTCAACTTGTTTCTTCCTTTTTCTTACCACTAAACATGCAACATTGACTTAGTTTTCACTTTGTTTTAATGTCATCATAAACGCATGGACACGTGGATCTCTTCTACCATTATTATTGAAGAAAAATTCTTCTCTCAATAAAATTAGCAGATATAATATGTCATTAAAATTGAAAATGGACAAATACACCCCCCTATCCACCCACCTCTCGAGGGTTGTGAAAGTTTGTATTTATGCACACATGTAAACCTTTATTGCAAAAATTAATGTTTAGCTTCACCCACCTTCAATTCAAAGATATGTGCCTTCACCCCTTTAGTATGGTGAGTGGTTGGGGTTGAAGAAGTGAATTAGTAACAAAAATGTGCACGTTCATTGATCTTTAAAAAATTCATAGTTTGTTTTTTGTAACTAGAGGAATCGAGAATTGTGCTAGTTTTGCATGACATGGGTTCAATTCCCACCACTAACACTATAAACTCTAGATTCCTATGTACACCCCTTCCTTAGCCACGAATTATTCAAGGGGATATGAACCTTGAATCTCATAGTTTAAGTAACACATTATAACATCAAAATCACTAATTAATGTTTGCCCCCTTGGGCTAACACACATAGATATTACATTAGACATTTTGTCATAATATTCCAATACAAATATTAGAACAGTATACTCGATTATGTGATAGTTTATAATCATTAAAATTTTATATTAAAAGCGTACAAATGACAATATTCAAATGTAATAAGAAAATAAGAGAAAAAATGCAATACTAGAAATAGAGCACACAATTAACACATTGAATGCAAGTTGCACCTTTGAAAACCTGGCAAAAAACTACAACTTGTTATTTTCTTCTAATATTAAAATCTAAGACACAAAAACTTAATGTATTATTATGGAGTACAATAAACACTATGGATTCATTGGTTGTTGTAGGGTATTCTTCTTCCTATGTTCTAATATAATATCCCACTCCTTTTCTCTAGAATTATGGGATAGTAAATTATTACAATATGAATGCACCCCTTCCTTTCCTTGTTGCAATTTTTTTACATGTCCAAATATTCATCTAGGGTTAGCGTTAAGGTTTTTGCATTCCCCAAATCTAAATTGGGATTAGCTTATTAGAAACTTTAGAATATCCTCCAAACACCACACATAGTGAACTCCACATATATGACCAATGAAGGATGGTGTGGAGTAGTGATAGAATACGTCAATCTCTCATAAATAAAATTCCCTCATACAAAATTGAATTGAGGTTGAAAACCTATTAATGAGTAAAACATTATCAAGAGCCTCAAAACTTTATTCATAATGTTTAGTCCCCTAAAATTGTGTTTAAATCCCAAAATAGGATCCAAAAAGGTCATATCATTAAAAAACCAAATAATATCTAGCCCTAAAGCCCAATAAATCCATGAATTTGATTTAATCCCCAAAATGTATCAAAGTGAGTGAAAATTTATATATTAATCTATTTATATAATTAATTGCATGGAAGTGTGGATGGTAGTATGATAAAAGGATAACATACATGCACTCCCTAGAAGAGAATATCGTGGATTAGTTAAAGTATATATTTGTAACATAAATGCACACCATAACTTCCTAAAAGGATAGGTGATAAAAAATTAAATATATATAGAATATATCAAATAATCCTCACACTTCACTTTTTCTTGAAGGTGGAAAAACCTATCATAACTCAATTATCAATGACTAGTGATGAGTATAGTAAATTTGGCTCTATTGATCCACCATTGGGAGTATAGGTGATAGGCTCTTCAGTTAACTTCTAATTCTTTTTAAATACTAAGGAATTATACATTTAATTGTTTGTATGGAACTTGCAAACCACCATGCACTATATATTCTAGTAAAATATTGTTAAGTGACAATGAGGTTTTAGTATTCTAGATATGCCTTAGAGCAAGATATAATGTCTTTTACAAGTCACAATGGAAAAAAACAACATTTGCAGGAAATTAAAGATCACACTTGTAGAATTGAAATAACACAATTATGCCTAGTGGGCCTCGAAACCTTAATGTACCAACAACATAGGAAGAACAATACATATAAGCTTAAAGTAAATCATACAGGAAAATAAAATCACAATGGAAGTAAAGTGGCAACTTTCTCAAGGTTTATGGTGATATTGATCCCTAAAATAAGGATTCATATGAAATGATGGAATGTTGGTATACTGCAATATATAAAATCCAATCCCACTAAATATAATAATGACAATATTTTGAATCTTGAAAAATGAGTAATGAAAACAATATTCAAAAAATAGAGTAAGTTTCTTATTCAAATCTATGAGTTACAAAAATATATGAGAATAAAACTACATGTTAGATTTGGTATCATTATGGGAAAAAGTTAATTATCTTAATTAGTGAGTTGTGGTAGCATGCATAAATAATTACTTTTCAGATGTTGCAATAACATATAGAATAAGATTAATTTATCAAAGTAGTGAGTTGCAACTGCATACGTAAACTAAGTAACTTGTGAGGTTAACAAGTTGCAAACAATTGGGTAGTTTATCTAATCAATAATTTGTAGCAAAACATAGTAAGTTATTAAAATAATGTCATAGCAAAAGAAATTAACAAGTTGTAGCAATGTAAAGAAACTAAGTTATAGAATTGAAACTAGAAACTAATCTATAAGGTTACATCAATAAGGAGGCAGGGCTAACTCCTTAAGAAATGAATTGTTTATGAAAGTAGATTGCCTAAGTTAGCAACACACCATTCATATAGAACGTAACAAGAAGTGAAATAGAACCATGATCACTTTATTAACAAAGGCTCAAAAAACAAAATGCAATTAATCATCTCCTCTCAATCAAGTAAAGTAGTGTATTTTATGCATAATCACAAGAATCTAAATTGGATTAAGAGTTTGTTGTAGCTGCTACAACACTCTCCAAAATTTTGGCCTACACTCAAATTTTGTACCCTACTGTGAATCGTGTGATCAGTTGTTCTGTAGTCACTTATTAGTAAGCTGATGATTTCAAGTTCCCCTATTCAATTTCAAGAGTTGTTCACGCTTTATCTTTATATAGTAAGTGTCATCTTCAGGAATTAAAGTTATCGCTTGTCATGCAAAGGGAAGTTGTTTTTTTCTTCAAGGCTCGATCTTTGTTAAACTGATTTGTTCCCATCATGTATACATGTTTCGCACTCATTTCCAAATTTTCACACACTATTACACAAGTGTCATCATTGTCCTTACAAACTCTATCGTTGGAGCGGCACTTGTTGTGAGCTGCCACAAAGTTTGTTGCATTAAGTGAATCATGTTTTTATATGTTCTCAATGATATATGTCGTACCACTAGGTATCCAAGTGTGTGGTCACAGTCAAGTTCTATCATTGTTCACATCATTTCCATTGATCCTACACTTAACCAAATTCCAAAGAATTCCTAGTAACCTAGCCTCATCTAGTCCTCCTAAACTAGATACTTTGCATCAGCAACCCTCAAGAATTTTTCCTTGCCTACTGGAAATATGCAATGCATAGAAATCCCAACAACCCTTGGCATCAAAAACTACGCAGAGGCTACCTCTAGTGAGCTTCCCTCATCCGGAGCTCACTGTCCCCAAGAACTACATAGATTATTCCTCTAGTAACCTTCCTTCAACTGAATCTCACTGCCCTCAAGAACTGCATAGATCTAGCCTCCTAGCCTCTATGGTGTCCCATCTCCCTTGTGTCTAAAAACTACAGAGGTTTGTCCTCTAGGGCCTCATCCCGCAGCAGCCACTGCATGCTTGAACTGTGCAATTTTGTCCCTCAATGGGCATTGCGTGAATTTTCCCACAATAGGCACTGTGCAGTCTTGTCCCTCAGTCCAGCCTAACCACTGAGCCTTATCCCCCTTCACCTTATACCAATTCTGACTTAGTCGATGGATTATCATGCAACATATTAGATTAGGGGTTTATTAGAGTGATGTTGTCTTGTCATGAGCAGATTACAAATACAAGAATTCAACCAGGCTATGGAAAGATAATGAAGAAGGATGACATGCTAGATGATACTTAATGAGCTTAGGATAAAATATAATGATTAGATAAGAAGACCAAGGAACCCATGGGTATGATAGAATATCGGGACCGTGTGAAGATTCCATTTGATTCACAACCCATTGGAGGGTAGGTATGCAAAACAAAGCACATCATTCATGAAATACACTTCTTAGCATAGTATGAAGGAAAACTTATCATCAATATATCACTATGTCTTCAATGACATGTATGGTTGCAAACACTCAAATTCATTCCATGTGTTTCCTCTAAATGTTTTTCTCTCTTTTGCTTGTTGGATCAACTATCGTCTTTTCACATGTTTGACCGTTATGTCATGTTTGTGAGTCTTTTCTAGTGGTGTCAAAGGTTGACCTTTATGTGTACAAGTTGTCCTAGTCATGTAAACACATGTCACACTCATACACAAAGTCTTCAGCATTATCGTACAAGTGTCATCATGCTCGTCCTGAAACCTATCTGAAGTGTCACACTTGTTGCTTCTTGTCATGAGACAGTCACACAAAGAGTAATGCTTTATTATTCCTCTGGTGGGCTATTTTTTCATGTCATATAAATATGCTAAGTATGTGATCAAAAGTTCAAGTTCATAACAAGTATATCTTCCTCTTGCACTTAGCCATTTTTCTGAAAGTATTCCCGACTGGGCAACTCAGCTACACCAAACCCTGACTGAACTGTACATTGCACAGTCTCAGCCCTCAGTGTCATGACCTTACTTCTTCGAACTGGACAATACATAGTCACTATCATCTAGGGAAGTTGTACTGTGAAATTCCAGATCCCAAAAGCCTTCCTTCACCCCTAGAATTGTGCAACAATTCCTCCCAATCTGACTTGAACTACACACTTCACACTTTCAGTCCTCAATCTTTTCCCTCACATGTTGGAACCCCATAGTGCGCTGAGAGCCCAACCTCCCTTGGCCTCCAGAACTACGCAGATGTTTCCTCTAGTGACCCTCTCTCAACCAAAGCTCATTGTCCTAAAAAACTATGCAGATTCGCCCTCAAGGCCTCTCTGCCACCCAGTCCTCCTTCCCTTTGAAAACTGCGTAGAACTGACCCCTCATAGTCTCATCTCACATAAACCATTGCTGGCTCAAATTGCACAATTCTAAATCCTAGTGGCTACTGTGCAATTTTTCTCCCTAGTGAGGATTGTGCTCAAAAGTTGCTCAATCAAGCCTGAGCTATGCTTTGTGCAGTCTCAGTGATCAACCTATCTCCCTGTCACTTGGGACTACATAATGCGCAATTATTGGGCCCTCTTTCCCAGCCTGTCACCTATCCTAGTTTTAGTCTATGGATAACGATGCATCATCTTAGACTAGGGATTTTTTGGACTGATTTCATCTTGTCATGAGTGAATTGCATGGACAAGTACACTATCAAATCATGGTGAGATGATGAAGAAGGAAAGGAAGGATAAAACATGCTAGAAGACTCACTTGCAGCTGGACGGGAAAAGGAACTTATCAGGAGTAAGCAAAATGAACACATGTATGCAACCACCTCTCAAGACCAAAGATCATTGAAGACCCCACATCATCAAGCTATGTGGAGAAGAAGAGAAAGCATATCCAAGGACACATTTATCACTCGGTGGAAATAGTGACTCAAAATTGCCACATGATCAAGCCAGTCCATATTAGTAGTATCATGTCAAGTCATGTCATAAGTTGTCACCTACCACATCACTATTGTGGGCCATGTTTATTGTAAATAAAATGTATTGTAAAGTAGTAGTACAATGGACACACATGAATATGAAGAGTCATGTAAGTTGAAAAGTCATAGGAAGTTGAATAGTCATGCGGGTAGTCAAAGAGTCACAAGGGGGTAAGCATCCCCCCTTGGTTACATAGACCCCCTCATTGTATGAGCAAAGGAATTTTCACCTTGGCTCCTCCCACAAAGCTTAGAGAGTTTCATTGAGTTATTTGAGGAGCAAGAAGTGGCTCCAATGTCCCACTACTTGGGCTAGTGATGTACAATGTAAATATGAGTCTTGGAATTTTTTCTTAACTACATAAGCGATTTTAGGCCAGCATGTTTCCATGCATGACTTATGGATGTTTGTAAGACTATTTTGTGAGCATTTATATTTCATGTTTGTTTTCACATGTACTAAGATAGTTGAGCTATTTTAGTTGTTTTAGTGCTTATCTTGTTGGGAATGTGTTGTAATGGTTGTCACTATTGTCTCATCCTTGTGGACTATTCCATAGGATACTAGACAAACCTTTCATTACTTATTGGTTATAATGACTGTCACATCCGTTGTGGACTATTCCGCTGGATGTTGGACGGATCTTCCTTTGTTCATTGGTTTTAACAATTGTCTCATCTACTATGGACTATTCTGCTAGATGTTGGACATGCCTTTCTGGTTCATGTGTGTCTCTTCATGGGTGGTACTATTACCTCTCACTTAGTGGCTCACTTTTCTCCCTCCTTTTGCAGTAAGATAACCTAGACATAGGTGTGTTGCACACTCACGAGGCACAATCACGTTGTTATTCGAAGACACCATTGCATTACTCTCCCACACTGACAATTAGAGCCAAGGAAGATCTTTCAGGATTTCGAAACTGGGCCATTATACCGGATGGGACTCCTACACTAAACAGTGTGAGGTCTAATTGGGAATTCATATCGAGGAGATCCCGTTGGATGACAAATTTCCAGCACCGTAACCAAAATGGAGCTAGAAGGAGGGCAAGATGACAAGCTTTGCCCATTTATTCTGGTTTGAATCTCTCATTTAAAATGGATCTTCCTCAAACCATTATTTCGGGATATTTTTCTAAATAGATTAATTGTACCATCCCTAGGGAAGTTATTCATGACTAGTTCGAATTTAAGTTCGATGGTGAGGGTGAATCAACTTTTCATGAACATTTATTTCAAGTTGTCTAGATTTGTTTTCATCACAGAATATCTTCCAAAGATGTCAGGGCTAGATTTCTCACCCTCACATTTGAAGGTTGTGTTAGTCAATGGTGTCATACATTACCCATTGCTTCTATCCATTCATTCGATTAGCTTGCTAAGATGCTTCATAAACCCTTCGATAAGTATAACCACCAAGATGTTTGTGAAAGAATCAGTCATTTAAGAACGAAGCGTGATGAACTAGTTGAGCATTTTTATGATCGGTTCCTTCACCTCTGTTGTGAAATTCCTAAAAAATAGTTGAACTAGTATTTCTTGAAACAAGATTTTGAGTGCTTGGTTCATGTCTCCTTATATGGTGAACTTGAACCTCCTTTTTTCCCTTCTTACCCAGCTCTTGTGAATCATGAGGCACCTCAAATTTCATAGGAGGATCTTACTACCGCTTGTGTTCATTGTCCTCCTCCTTTTTTGGTACCGATGAGAGTGCCTCATTGCAGTGATTATAAAATTGTGAAATCTGTGAATCAATTCCCCAGTCTATCTTCTCATTCTTCTTCCGCTTCAGTGGAGGAAATTCTAGAATGTCTCATGAGGTCTATGATAAAGACTCATTCCTCCATTTTGCAAAAGGATGTCACCATTCACAACTCTAATCTCAAGGCTGATCCAGATTTATGTTATCCTCTATAATATTCACATCCATACTCTTTCTATGATGACTCGCCTGATCAATCTACTCAACCAGCTAGTTCTTCACATTCTCTTGATTCTTGAGTTGTTGGCTCAAATTACGATCAAGTGCAAATCAATCACTATACCCAGGTAGAGGAGAAATAAGGTGAAGACACTTTCAATTTTTCCTCTATATTTCAAAATTTCCCGTGTCAAAAAAATGAGTTTCCATTTTTGAATGATTCTCAATTTGCCAATCTCCGTGGAAAATCAAATACAATCAATTCTTTCTTGGGCAGTGATAATTCCAATGATGATAAATATATTTTTTATGTCGTGACGAATTCCCAAGCACATCATATGATCTTTTGGTTTCTCATGAAGATTTTAATTTAAAACTATAATTTGGTTCGATCAAAGAAGAGGTTCATATCGAAACTTCCCCTTCACCTCACTTTCCTTTGTGTAATACCATTCGTAACACATCCACTTCTGATTGAGATACTCCATGCCCTTCAGTTTCTTCATCTGATGAGTTATCCCCTCGATTGACATAAGTGATGAGGTTGTCCATGGTGAATTTTAAAATAGCCAAAGCACAGAGAACTCTTCCCACCCCTCATCATCTCTTCTTTGGAATGAAGACAACTCTTCAAATAATATTTCTCCCAAGATCTCACAAATTCGTTTATATTTGAATGTGCTAACGAAATATCCTCTCCATTTGAGAAATCTAGTTGTTGAACTTGAAAATTCCAGTAAAATATGTAACAAACATGGCTTATGTCCAATGAGTAGTGATCATACTAAAATTTGAAATAGCAGTTATCCTCAAACCATGCATGATCTGGTTCAAGCTTCAAAATGTGATTCTACAATCCTAGAAAGTTCTAGGAAGTGTTAGGGATTCGAGACACTTCAAATTTCATTGATGATTATTTCAATATCTCACGACTCTAGTAAGCCCCTTGATCTAAATCAAATCTAGTTTCTCTCACACAATTTTTCTATCTGCATGGTTTCATTCAATGTGGATTTCTGCATGAAAAATGTTTGGTATTTCGAGCGTGATATTTCGAATTTTCAAAATTTTATTATGACTGAATTCACTAATCTATTGTAATTCATTCGTCTTCATCCAAATCCCTCGCATCAAACTAAGGTTGGGAATGCGCATCATGGAATTGTGCAAGGATTATCTTCACACAAAATAGTTATCTTATTGAATTCATCCCTTAATGGTCATCTCCTGGGTCTTCTTGTGAATTTGGTGTTGCAAATCTATCATCTCGTCACACCAGAAATCCTCTTGAGTGGTAGTGAATGTGCAAGTTGTCACACGAATCAAGTTCTTCTTCATCCACCATGTCCCAACTGGTCTCATACATTTGTGGTGCTAGCATCCTTTTTAAACTCTTTTTATAAACAAGATGCTTGTACAATTTGTCACTAGTTGCAGGGAGGTGGTGTGTCATATTTGGTTGGCAACAAACTTGGTTTGATTACTCAAAGCATTTGCAAGATTGTTCAAACTAGTTTTTCTTCATTTATTCTGAACCGGGAATCTGATGTTTCAATTATATTATCTAATCATTTCTCTATCTTTGGTGGTTTTCATTCAGCTTTTCATTTTCCCATCAACACATCCAATGACAGTTGTTCCACACCCCTTGATATTCATTGTTCAACACCTCTCTCTTCATATTTTTGTCAAGAAAGCAAGGCACTTCAGCCTTCTTTGATGGTTATGGCAGGTCCTCACTATCTTGCCATGATTGTTCGGTATGATCAGATCTATTTTCCCTCACAAGATTCCCACTGTGATCCCATTTCTCTAATTGAAAATTCAGCTTGTTCAATATTTCAGGGTTTTCAAGAGGGCCATCATGAATTTCACGATCCAATCGTTGAATGGTTGGAACAATCTTACTTGGCAAGCTTCATAGCAAACAACAAGTTTCAATCTTTTTCATGCTTGCTAAGGAGCTCGGTGTATATGAAGAGACATCCACAAGAAGCTTCTGAGCTTTGTTGAAAAGTGGTATTCATCGAAAAGGTAAGCATGTGGATTGGATGAAAGTAGTGGTTGTGACCCACATTTCTACCTACAAGCAAGACCTTCCCTTTCTTGTGCAAGTTTTCCAAGTTTTTATATATTATTTTGTGGATCACTTTTTATATGTTTTAATTATTCCTATATTTGTGGATGCAGGTTAGGAACAATGACAGTGGCTTCACTGGAAATTTCATTTTACGTGACCCTAACCTTCTAGTTGTTAGGATAGGGTAAGATTAGTTGCATCTTAGTTTTACCTTCCTTGCACTCATCTTGCACTTGTTCCCAGTAGTTTTCCCTAGTTTTCTTATTTTAGTATTATGCCATGTTTACTTTAGTCAGTTTGTTCTCTTGTCTTCTGATTTTGTTTCCTACTTTTTGTATTCTTTCTTTTGCCTTGTTTTATTTCCCGTTGAGTTTTCCTTTTGGTTTTCATCATGCAAATAAGTGTTGTGCCTAGACCACATTTGTCTTCTTGGGTTCTTGTGACACTTCAACATTTGGCTAGCCATTTGTCCATCTTCCTTGTGTTGGTTACACTTTTGGTCGATGAAATTCCAACGAAATATACAATTCGTCCGTAAGGAGAGTTTTAGTCCAACCATGAACCCATGTCTAGTTTGGAAACCTCATGCCTATACTCAGTTTTTTTTCTTTGGTGTTCTCAAGCTTATCGAATTAGTAGAAATGAACAAGGGTAAAATTTAAACGAGCAAACCTAAATCAGAGGTATCTATATGTTTCTCTAAAGGAACAACCTCTTCTTCTCTCAATAATTTGGGATCCCTCTTCCACCCAAAAAGAAATAAGTGTTGATGCACAATCCTCTTTAAATAAATAGATAAAGGTGCAAGAAGAGAAAGACTTCCTGTGCAAAGCGGTGAAAAATCAACTCCACTCAGGTACTTTCTAGGCTTGCTTGAAGTGGAGAAATGTTTGTGTTCCTGCTTGACTCTATCGGGGTGTTACACTGGAGAAATCCCTCTTGCTGACAAGAAAGATCTCCCTGGATCCTTGACGGAAACTATAAACAAGAAAGACAATTGAACTAACGCTTTCCCTAAGTTTGACTTATTTGAATGATAAGAATTAAAGCTAATTGATGATCCTCTTACCTATTTCACGAAATGCTTGATGAAGATCCTGTGTTGTGACTTGATGCAACTCCTCAATGCTTGACAAGAACTGCAACCATAAACCATAAAAGGATCAAAATCATATGCGATGTAATAATCCATACAAAAATTAACCTAATGATCAAGGAGAATAGGAATTGAATTTTCCTTAATAAACATTGTAAACAATTATAAAGCATTCATCATTCCAATAAGACAAATCAATGGGAGAAAGCGTTCATTTGTATTAATCAAAGCTAAAGAGGAGCCTTACAACCTTCGCCTTGATGTCTGTAGATTCCTCCCAAATACCTTCAATCTCCTCCTTAGATGAAAATATTTCCAATCTCAATCTAGTAGCATAAGTTTATCTTCTCTGAGTTCTAACCTCCTCTAACCCTCTAACCTCTATTCATTTTATAGGCCAAGAGGAGGAAGTTTCAGATCCAAAATAGGAGGGTGAGATCCCCTAATTGAGGATTATTTTTCCATGAGGAAAGAGATTAAGATACATCATATGAGGGTTATAGTTCGAATAGTCATCACCTGTAAGATTTCAGTTGGGAAATATTCGACCAATTATGTTTCTATAATGTACTTTTTATTTTTACTTTCTTGAATTCACCTGTGTGGGTTTATAGTGGCAGACAAAGCACATCTATGCGTTGTTCTCGTAGTTAATTCTAGTGAATGCATGTGAAAATCTATCAAAATCAGCACAAGTGAAACTTGACAAGGTGTGACAGCTATTATTCCCAAATTTTTCATCTGCTTCAAGATATTTTTGGTTGTTTGACTTCTAAGGGAGTTTAATAAAAAATGTTCGCAGATGGTAAAAAGACCCATATACTGATCAATTTTCATGGCGAAAAAATTGACATGTAACACAGGGTACTATCCAAACCTGCTAGTAGCAGAGCAACACCAGAGATGAAAAAATATACTCTGAAAATCTTAAGCTCTTGAGCTAAACTACCCTTCTTAATCTAAAACATTGTTATTATAGGAATCTTATGTTATGTTCAACTGAGAAGGTATAGAGTGGACCATGACTATTCATGGGGTAAGTGGGAAGGGTAGGGTAATTTGCATGATGAATCAATACTCCGTGAAGAACCAAGGCCCTGCAGAAAAGGAGTTAACCAAAACAGAGAAATTGGATTCTACTAGTGTGTCGCCAAGTGTTGTAGTGGCTGCAACACCCTCCAAAATTTTGGCCTACACTCCAATTTTGGAGCCTACTATGGATCTTGTGATTGGTTGTTCCATAGTCACTTATTGGTAAGTTGATTATTTCAAGCTCCCTTCTTCAATTTCAAGAGTTGTTCACACTTTATCTTTATATAGTAAGTGTCATCTTCGGGCATGCGAGTTATCGCTTGTCACGCAAAGGGAATTTTCGTCTTGCTTCAATGGGTGATCTTTGTGAAATTGATTTTTTCCCATCATGTAGACATGTTTCACACTCATTTCCAAAGTTTCACACACTATTACACAAGTGTCATCAAGAGTAACACTTGTCGTAAGCTGCCACAAAGGTTGTTGCATTAAGTGAAGTATGATTTTATATGTCCTAGATGATCTATGTTGTATCACTAGGTATCCAATTGTGTGATCATAGTCAAGTTCTATCACCATTCACATCGGTTCCACAGATCCCACACTTAGCCAAATTCCAAAGAATTCCTAGCAACCTAGCCTCATCCAGCCTTCCTAAATTGCAAACTTCGAATTTGCAACCCTCAAGCCTTTTTCCTTGCCTATTGGAACTATGCAATGCATAGAAAACCCAGCATCCCTTGGCATCCAAAACTATCTAGAGGATACCTCTAGTGACCTTCCCTCATCTAGAGCTCACTGTCCCCAAGAACTGCACAGATTTGTCCTCCAGTGACCTTCTCTCAGCTAAATCTCACTTCCCTCAAGAAATACATTGATCTGGCATCCTAGCCTCTCTGTTGTGGAGTCTTCCTTGCCTCTGAAAATTGTGCAGAGTTTTCCTCCCAAGCCTCATCCCACAACAACCACTACATGCTTGAACTGCACAATTTTTTCCCTCAATGGACACTGTGTAAATTTTCCCACAGCAAGCACTGTGTAGTATTATCCCTCAGTCGAGCCCAGCCACTAAGCCTTCTCCCCCTTTACCTTATACCAATTCTGACTCAATCGATGGATTATCATGCAACATATTATACTACGGGTTTATCAGACTTATTTCGTCTTGTCATGAGAAGATTACAGATATAAGAACTATACCAGGTTATGGCAAGATGATGAAGAAGGAGGACATTTTAGATGATACTTAAGGAGCTAAGTAGAAAATACAATCATCATATAAAAATACCAAGGAACCTAGGGGTATCATAGAAGATCGGGACTGCACGAAGATTCCTTCTGATTCATAACCCTTTAGAGGGTAGGTATGAAAAACAAAGTACATCTTTCATGAAATATAATTCTTAGCATAGCATGAAGTACAACTTATCATCCTCATATCACTATGTCTTCAATGACATGTATGGTTCCAAACTCTCAAAGTCATGCCATGTGTTTCCTCTAAGTGTTTTGCTCCCTTTCACTTGTTGGATCGATTGTTGTCTTTTGGCATGTTTGACCTTTAGGTCATGTTTGCAAGTATTTTATAGTGGTTTCAAAGGTCAAACTCTATGTATACAAGTTCTCCTAGTCATGTAAATACCTGTCACACTCATACACAAAGTCTTGAGCATTGTGGCACAAGTGTCTTCACAGTCATCCTAAAGCCTATCTAAAGTGTCGCACTTGCCGGTTCTTATCATGAGACAGTCACACAAAGGGTGATGTTATCTTGTTGCTCTAGTGGGCTATGTTGTCATGTCATCAAGGTATGATAAGTGTGTGATCACAAGTTCAAGTTCATCACAAGTCTATCTTCCTCCAGCACTTAGCCATTTTTTTGAAAATCTTCCTGATCGGGAAACTTAGCTGCACCAAACCTAGAGTAAACTTCACACTGTGCAGTCTCAGCCCTCAGTGTCATGACCTTACTTCTTGGAATGATGAAATGCATAGTCACTATCCTCCAAGGAAGTTGTATTGCAAAATTATAGAGCCCAATAGCCTTCCCTCACCCCCAAAATTGTGCAATAGTTCCTCCTATTCTGACTTGAACCGCGCACTTCACACTTTCAGTCCTCAAGCTTTTCCCTCGCCCATTGGAACCCCATAGTGCATAGAAATAGCAACCTCCCTTGGCCTCTAGAATTTTGAAAATGTGTCCTCTAGTGACCCTCCCTCATCCAGAGCTCACTCTTTTTAAAAACTGCACAGATTTGCCCTCCAAACCTCTCTGCTGCCCAATCTTCCTTTCCTTAGAAAACTGTGCAAACCTGACCCCTCATTGCCTCATCTCACACTAGCCACTATTGGCTCGAACTCTGCAACTTTTCTCCCCAGTGAGGACTGTGCTCAAAAGTTCCTCAGACAAGCCTAAGCTACGCTCTATGCAGTCTCAGTGATCAACCTATCTCCCTGTCACCTAAGACTATGCAATGTGCAGTTATTGGGCCCTCTTTTGTAGCCTGTCACCTATCCCAGGCTCAGTCCATGGATAACAATACATCATCTTAGACTAGGGAGTTTTTGGAATTATTTCATCCCGTCATGAGTTAATTTTAGGAATAGGTACACTGTCAGATTAGGTCGAGGCGATGAAGAAGGAAAGGAAAGAGAAAACATGCTAGAAGACTCACTTGCAACTGGACAGGCAAAGGAACCTATCAGGAGCAAGCAAAAGGATCACATGTATGTAACCACCTATTAAGACCAAATATCATTAAATACCCCACATCATCAAGCTATGCGAAGAAGAAAAGAAAGCATATCCAAGGACACATCTATCACTCAGCAACAATAGTGACTTGACATTGCCACATCATCAAGCTAGTCCATGTCAACAGTGTCATGTCAAGTCATGTCATAAGTTGTCACCTACCACATCACTATTGTGGGCCATGTTTATTGTAAATCAAAAGTATTGTAAAGTGGAATTTCAATCGAAACACATGAATATGAAGAGTCATGTAAGTTGAAAATTCATAGGAAGTTGAATACTCATGAGGGTAGTAAAAGAGTCACAAGGGGGTAAGCATCACCCCTTGGTTATATATACCCCCTCATTCTATGAGCAAAAGAATTTTCACCTTGGCTCCTCCTACAAAGCATAGAGAGTTTCAGTCAGTTTTTTGAGGAGAAAGTAATGGCTCCAATGTCCCCACTATTGGGGACAGTGATGTAAAATGTAAATATGTGTCTTGGAACTTTTTCTTAATTACAAAAGCCTTTTCAGACCAACATATTTCCATACATGACTTGTGGATGTTTGTAAGACAATTTTGTGAGAATTTATATGTTGGGCATGGAATCCCCCCACAGCATGTTTTAGGGCTCAAAGCCCAAGTTTTGGTCAAATGTATTGTAAGACTCCGCAAATTGCAGGCACGGAGTGCAAACTATAGGTTGACTCATAGGGTTCGAGCATATAGTAAGAGTCTAAGTGTATTGGGTTGTAGTAATAGGAAGAGGCTCTGCAACTGAGTGCGCAGAGGCCTGGTAGAGTTCGCAGTTGAGTGAGCGGACCCCTACAGTCGAGTGTGCAGGGCGGGGTTGAGTCTATAATCTTGAACAAAGAATAATAAAGAGAAGTTGATTCCAGTTTCTATGCATCTGCTTGTGTATTGCATTCTTTACATTTATGTTGTGTTATTTATCATGCAAACTTATATGATTACTGGATATACTGTTAATTATCATTAATCTTACACTAATCAGTTAAGTAATTGAATAATAACAAATTAAATAGAAAGGAATCTGAGTATAATAGGGATCACACCCCGGGTAGGGTTGCGCGAAGGCGAACTCACAGGTTGTGAAGGACTAATAGGTGCACGTAGTGACGTGTGCACATGGTCAAATAGCAAACCGCCAGAAGCTCATCAGACATCCCTAGGGTATAGAAACCTGGTTCTAGCACCCTCCCATACTACTTTGGGTGAGACCTCAATCCACGCTCCGTGGACTATTGCTAAAAGGGCCAGTAATACCGGGATTTGTTTGGCTGAATCACCTCTGAACCTAGGTTAGGCCCATACAAGCCAATAAATGGTTTTGTTGCCAGGACAGGGATCTGCATAAGGGATGTCTGATGTCGTGCCACTGGAATCCAACAAAGAAATAAATTGAAGAGTGGTTGGACAAGAAGATTCACGAGCTCATGGTGCAGGAAAACAGAAATCCGCGAGTATGTAAGGAACAGTGGTTGGAATGCTACTTGTATATGGAAATCCATGAAATTTTCTTTGCATCCTTTCCTTTTGAGTTGTATGAGTTGATCGCGAAGTTAGCAAACAGTCAGGGAAGGTGTAGAATCGAAAAACCAATAGTGTGGACTCTGGAATTAGTGCACAGACTAGAAGCGTCAGTAGATAAGATCGTGCTAACTACGGACCATTGGCTTGACCGAATTATAGGGGGATTTATCACTGAATTCGCGGTAGACACAACCGTCAGCTATAGTGAGGCAGAGTGATGTGTCCTCAAGGGACCACGAGCTAAGTATATTAAATCTTTGAACACTTGGATTAAGATCCTATTGTGTGAAAAGCGGGTTATTCGAATAAATTAATGTTTGGAGCTACGTGAAATGGGAGGATCTACAGAAGCGGAGGTAGCGAAGAATTAGAAACCAGTCCCTTAATTTCACCCTCGCGGGAAAGCAAGGAAGAGGTCGCGAAAGTTTCTCCAAGAAGTGCAATTAGTCTGATAAGGTAGCATTCCGAGTTTACCACCTCCACCCACATCGCCACCCATCTCACCCTCCACACCTCCAAATCCACCTACCCCACCTCTGCCACCACCACAGTTCAGTATGGTGAGTGTAATCAAACTATTGGTATTCATAGGAGTGGGGAATGAAGACCTGGACCAATTCTGGTTCTTGGTAAGAGTAGTATGGGAAGCACAAGGCGTCGTGGATGACAATATTAAGAAGGCTACGTTGGTGAGCGCGCTGCAGGATCATGCATTAACATGGTACATCAAGCATTCTAATGACCATCCAAACGCATGAATTACAGAAATCCAGGTTGCGCTGAAAAGGGAATTTAGCAGGCCAAATTCAAAAACATAATCAACCATTGGGTTTAAGGAGATCACGATGCTCATTGGTGAGACCCCCTGGGATTTGGACCAAAGGCTGAAGAGTACGATTCGCAAACCCAATATGACTTTGATAGATAGACAACATCGCACATTGTTCGTAGCATCACTTATGCCACACTTAAGGACGACATTGTCACAGCAAAAAATTTCCACCCAGGCCGAAGCTTTGGAGAGGGCACTGAGATCGCTGAGACCCCTATACAAGACCCTGGGTTGGGAGTCCAACAAATCGACGTGCAACTGTATAATCTGTGTTTGGAAATGTAGAATTTGAAATAGGAAAAGACACCTCAGCCAGAGGTGCGTGAAGAGGTATGGTGCATAAAATGCAAAGGCCAAGGTCTAGTGTTCACGAATTACTTGGTAGGAGGAGGGCCAATGCTGTTAAGACTTGAGGCGTAAGCAGGACCGAGCACGGCACCTAAATTATGGTGTGCGATCTGTCAGAGAGGAGGAATACACACTATGGATAATTGTCATCTATTGCAGAAGTATACACAGATGTCCCAACAATTGTTTTGTAATTTCTACAGGTCGGTAGGCGATGATAAACGCACCTACTGAAGCTATGAACTAATGATGGATCGTACTCCTACCTACAGGGTGTAGACTGAAACGTGATTCCTCGACCCAAATGCAGGGATGGCGCGTGCTAGATTTTGGGGGCGCGGTCGAGATCGAGAAGAAATGGGACCAAGAAGTGGCTGTGGACAACTAATTTGTTACAATTGCATAGGGCTACGGTACTATGCTCGCAAATGTACAAACCCAATAAGGACAGCATGTTTGTATTGTACTCAATTTTATCATGAGGCAGAAGACTGCCCCTCACTGATAGCTAGGATGTGTGAAAAAGGGGTACTCCAGCCCCCTCCGACTCAGAATTTGCAGATGACGATGTCTGAGCCACGCGAAGAAGACCCAAATGTAAACATGATGCTCAGGAGCGGTATGACCATGGGTGATGATAAAGGGAAGTAGCCAAAAGAAAGTGCATGGGTTCGCAAGGCTCCTACAAAGGAACCTGAATTTGATTTAAAATGCGCGAAGGAGACATTCATGGAAGCTAAGAAGAGCTTCACAGAGACCTCCACTTCAAGTAGTAAGGATCAACTAGAACCAGGGATGGATCCTTCAATGCTCACTACCTTTCTTGAGACATGCATGAAACTACCGCACGACAAAAAAGTAGTCAATGTACTACAGGAACTTATCACTAGGTGTGCAAGGAGAACTGCGCGTGGTCCGGAAACTTCGAAAGCATGCATTGCACACAGGAAGGGAAATGAGGTTGACTGCACAAATCGACGAGTATGAAATGGATCAGGTAATATTGAATCTCAGATCGGACAGGAATGTACTACCAAAACAAACATGGGAATGTATGGGTAGACCCGCGCAAATGTGGTCTCCTATCCAGTTACGAAAGGGGAACCAACAGAAGATTTTGCCCATGGGAAGATTGGAAGGGGTAATAGTAGATATTGAAGGTGCGAGAGTATAGGAAGATTTTGAAGTGATAGAGATTGTCAATGACAGTAATCCCTATCCCACACTACTAGGAATAGACTAGGCCACCGATATGAACAGATTCATAAATCTGAAGAAGCGCAAAATGATCTTTGAGAAAAAGTCACTACGCGTAATAGTACCGCTAGATCCAACAGAAGGAGCATGATACACTGAACCGGTGTGTGACGATGATATTGATGACGATATCGATTGTATTTACAAGATAACTGCGTGAGAATAGGATTGGGTGAATCCGACTGCAGATGGAAGAATTTCGTGGGAGCGTGAAAGCTCTTGCACTTCAGATTCAGATGAAGAAGTAGAGCGATGGTAGAATTAGCTGCACGAAGTAACAACGCTTAATTGCAACATGATGGTTAGATCATTGTGTTGCGTGACAACAGAGGCAAGGGAGTTGCTGACATATGATGGATTGATAGTAGTGGATGAATTCCTGAGAAAATTTGAAAGCACAGTACCAGAACCGCAGCGATTCAATGCTCTGAAATGGGCATTGCGTGCAACACCCTCCCGATGGTGGGGTACACATCAAGAAAGTTTTGGGGACTAGCATGGATGTAGAAGGACGATGCCCCTACGCTTTGGGAAGCCCCAGCCCAGAACGTGAGCCAGTCAACAAGGGTGGAACAACTTGCTCCCCCACCTTTTCCGATGGGTACGGACATATGTTGTACAGACCGCACAAGTGCACACCACTCTCAAAATAGAGAATCGAAACAAATTGCAGCAGTAGGAAAAGTGACGTGCATTACCAATGATCCATGGAGAGGCATTCGATAGGTTGTTCGAAGTACTGAACAAGGTTCACCAGGCAAGACGAAATGATTGGGACCTGCGCATGCTAGTGGTCCGATGGGCCTATAGGACCATGTGCAAACCCCTGAGTGTTGAAACGATTCCAAACGTGTGGAATAGAGTAGAGACTATAAATTCTGAAGAGAATACAAAAAGGAATCCACACATAATGGCTCCTGCAGTTGTGACATTCCGCAAAGACCAGGATCAAGAAATCACACAGCTACATGAGGTCGAACATATAAGGATTCAGGAAGCCATTCAGTGAGGGAAACTTAGACTTCGTGAACTCAAAAAGGACAGGGTATGATTGAGGAAGAAAATAATTTTGATGGACGTTGAGATCAAGAGGCTGGAAAATGAGATCACACAAGCATGTCTCATCGATAAACCAAGGATGACACGGCAATATACGGATGATCATACCATGGCATTAGAAGGTTGTCGCCAAGAAGTTATGACTCTCTTGCCCTAGATATGACCGCACCTCACCAAGCACAATAACCAGGGGAGTGCACTACATATGGTAGAACACATGGCATCGGCTGTCACGAGGGCAATTAAGGAGTTTCCATGAACTATACTGGAAGGCGAATTGAAGTCTCACATAGGTGGTGAGACCAGTTGACTAGCCATAGGGAGCACAGCCTCAGTGCTCCAGGTAGTTGAAAGAGAGCGCAGGGCTATAAAAGAGTCTTTTTGGGAGCTGTACGATAAGGGAGTTGCGCATAGAATCAACATGTCACAAGTTTCGTGCTTGTGCATGGGGGATTATGCTACTGCGTGGGTAGGCTGGGAAGTGACCGTTGGTGTCACTGTTCATGACGAGATGTCTGATTTATGGAAAACAGGAGTGGGCGACAGGCATTTAAGACACGAATTAAGGGCAAGATTTGGGACAATCTGTTGCCAAGAAAGCATTAATGGCCCAAAATTGGGGGGAATGGTCGAATTTGAATTTATAAGGTGCTATAAAACTCCAAGGGATAGCCACAGGACAACACTTTTTCACTTGAGATTTGAGAAGTTTATTAGAGCCCAGAGTGTGTAGTGCCGAGTGATATTCAAGCCCTGAAGTTCACGAACAACCACATACCGTTAAAATAAGATGGTAGCTACTAGGAGAGGTGTGGGCTTTGTAGAAAGAACCACCGACGAAGCTGTGCAGAACCCCATGGTGCAGGATGTTCCCGGAGATGTTGGGGATGCGCCAAACATCCCGAAATCACCTTAGACACCGAGGCTGAAAAAAGATAAGCAAGAAGCAGGACTAGTCTGCATGTCCCCACGGAATCCAAGGTTCGGTAAGCTCTCAATGGAAGAAAAGGGCAAGGCTATCACCATTGAGACAGATGACGAGGAGGAGGATCTACAGGCTCTTGTCGATGACATAGAGGAAGTAGAGGACATGGAAGAGGACATCTAGCTGGTGTGCTCTGTAGCGAAATTGCCCAAGTACGTCCCTCGGTGAAAAGGGAAAACAAAGATACCAAAGGATCTGGATGCCACCAAGAGCACACTCCATACCCCACTCCTCCCTGATGGAATTGTGTTTGAAGGCTCACACCTAGGCCACGTGCCCACAATGAAGTTTGAAGATTGGGACCTCGCAGACAGCGAGAAGTTCCCACACTTAGAGACGGAGAGCCTCATGAAGTAGAGCACAGAGGGGCCAGTCACAACATTACAGCTGCGAAAATGGTTGCGCAGTGTGGAGAAGGTCAAATTGCTTCATCTGATGTGGATTCCACACTTTCACCACGTGCCCATCACCATTTTCATCATCAGGCAGCTATTGTGCCTAGTGCATGATGGGTACCTATGGCTGGAGGAGCCTATTCCCATCACGGCAGATCTCATCCACTGAATTTCTCGGCTTCCCTATAAGGGAAAGGACCCCGCAATGATAGCAGGAAAAAGCGGCGATTTGGCTCTTGTGGAAGCCATGAAGAAGAAATACAAGCTCGAGAATAAAAAGAGGGGTTACACAATCAGCAGCATCAAAGATAAGATGGTGCACGTAGCCACCCAACAACTAGCCAGGAAGGTAAGGGGGTACAGAGGGGGTCTAATTCAATTGGGTTGAGTTCCTCTGCGAGGAATTCTTGACCAACTACAAAGAAGCCCAGGAGCAGGGTAAGACCTTCCACTACACGTGGTTGCTCTTGTCCATTCTGCTGGTAGTGGGAGAACTGCCAGAGGACAGTTAGTTCTTGAGCATCGAATAGGACTTACCAAAGGCCGCAAAATATGCGTCACTCTGGGCTACCAAGGACGCAAAGCGGATTCACGAGACAAAGATCTTTTGGGTGCTCATGGAGGTGAGCATCTGGATATGGATTAATATGAGGCTGCGCCTATCCCCCATAGTTTACAACCTTCTACAAAGCTTTGTAGACTTCAAGTCGAACATGCACAACATCTACATCAAGGCGTGAAAGGATCTGGTGCAGTAGTGGACCAAGCTCCCCTTCATCATCATCGATGATGCGATTTTTTTAGTGTTAGAATCATGGCCTCCTAAGTGGCGTGCCCTGGATTTGGCAGAGCTGGATAGGACAGCAACCAAGAGGAGAAAAGATGAGGCCAAAAAGAGGCGCAATGAAAAAGTGGCAACAGAGGTAAGGGCAGTCTACGAGGCAGCAAAGGCAGCCGCAGAGCAAGAAAAGGCCACCAAAGTTGCAACAGCAGCACAGACAATAGGGGCCACAATAATGCAGCAAGAGGAAGGCTAGGAATTGTCTACGGGACAGGAGGCAAAGGACATAAACCTTGCAGAAGAAGGCGTGGACCCTGGCACAACGTCTACCCAACTAAAAAAGTCATGTGCCACAGAGAGATCAGGTCCACAGAAAAAGGTCAAGGCCTCCAAATTGACCTTTGACCCGATCGCGGTAACGGAAGGCGACCTCTATGACATCGGTGACATAGTTCATGTGGTCACCAAGGAAGGACTCCAAGTAGCCATGTCGGAGCAAAAGACTGTGTTGGGGACCCTAAGGGCACAACTACAGGAACTACAGGTGTGGCCCCCACAGGAAGGAACCATAGCCACCTATGGTGTAGCAAGCACATCAGCAACAAAGCAGCTACTACACTCAAATATGGCCAACACCATAGTGCTCCCAGAAGGGGCACTAGCAGTAGAGAATGAGACCGATAGAGCCGTAGTTGGAAGGATCAAGGGACTTGACCTTAATTTGGCTACTCTTCCATGCGACACACTGTACCAGCTAGAGGATGGCATAACAACAGAGCTCTACGCTAGGGAAGGCTGCACGATTCATGTGATGAATGAGAAAAAGATCAACATTGAACAACTCAGCCTGCAGCGTGACGAACTAGTGTCATAGAACCAAGAGATAGTGTAGATAGTTGATGAAGCGTGCCGGTGGGTCCCAGAGTTGTCCATCGCCACAGACTTACCAACAAAAATGCAAATCCACTGTTTGGCAAGTGGAGTCTGAATCGCATGCGTGAAAACAACATGAGTGCAGCCGGAGCTCAATCTCCAGATTTCCAAGCTGTTGCTGAAGGTGAATCCTTCCACTCCTCCGAAAGTTGGAGAGAAACACATTAACACTATTCAAACAAGACTGGAAGAAATTGGACGGGCATTGCAGGACTGTACTGGCATGTTGGACCAAGCCTTTGGAGTCCTCACATCCTTGCAGGAGGATCCCAACATATAGCGCCTGGAAACAGATGCACGCAAGCTTCAGGAGTAGTACGACAATGTAAGGGGAATGGCGCAGACAGTCATACTCACTCAACGGGTCACAAAGATGCAACAAGAAAGGGCACTGAAAGAGTAGGTGGATGCTACCAGACAAAAAGAGGCACTCCTCAAAGCGCGCATCCAGCCATGGATTGATGAGGCTTTCACCATTACGGTAGATATCGAGGGAAAGCTCGCACAGATGCAGGGGTTTTACAAGCTAAGGCAGGGATTTGATCCCCACAACAAAGAATCAGAAGAAATCATGCAACAGGTCCAACAAATCGTAGAATAGTGCATCGCGGACCTCCAAGCAGTTCGGGACCAGTTAGAGGGACTCCATGCCAAGATTGCCGCATCGACTAAGTGACTTGGGGATGAGTCATCATGATTGTGTTGGGGGCCTATTGGGCATGGAATCCCCCCACAACATGTTTTGGGGCTCAAAGCCCAAGTTTTGGTCAAATGTATTGTAAGACTCCACGAATTGCGGGCGCAGAGCACGAAGTATAGGTTGAGTCATAGGGTTGTCCGCCCTAAAGTATTGTAATGTAATGTAAAGTCATGTCAACCTACCCATGGTCCATGGACCATGGGATTGTATAAATAGAGCGAGTCTCTAAGTTGTAAAGATAGCGAATTGGAGATAAGAATATGAATGGTTCAATCATAGAGTAAGAGTCTAAGTGTATTGGGTTGTAGTTGTAGGAAGAGGCTCTGCAGCTGAGTGCGTAGAGGCCTAGTAGAGTTTGTAGCTATGTACGCAGACCCCTGCAGCTGAGTGCACAGGGTAGGGTCAAGTCTGTAATCTTGAACAAAGAATAAATAAAGATAATTTGATTCCAGTTTCTGTGCATCTACTTATGTATTGCATTCTTTACATTTATGTTGTTTTGTTTATCGCACGCACTTATATGGTTACTGGATATATTGTTAATTATCATTAATATTACACTAATCAGTTAATTAATTGATTAATAACATATTAAATAGAAAGGAACCTGAGTATAATATGAATCGCGCCACGGGTAGGGTTGCACGAAAGCAGCCTCATAGATTGTGAAGGACTAATAGGTGCGAGTAGTGACTTGCACGCAGGGTCAAACTGCGGACCGCCAAAATCTCATCAGACATCCCCAGGGTGCGGAAACCTGGTTCTAGCACCCTCCCATACTACTTCGGGTGAGACCTTAGTCCGCACTCCGCAGACTATTGCCGAAAGGGCTAGTAGTACCGAGATTTGTTTGGCTAAATCATCTTTGAACTTGGGTCAAGCCCATGCAAGAGAGTTTCAGTCAGTTCTTTGAGGAGAAAGTAGTGGCTCCAATGTCCCCACTATTGGGGACAGTGATGTAAAATGTAAATATGTGTCTTGGAACTTTTTCTTAATTACAGAAGCCTTTTCAAGCTAGCATATTTCCATGCATGACTTATGGATGTTTATAAGACTATTTTGTGAGAATTTATATTTCATGTTTGTTTTCACATGTACTAAGATAGTTGAACTATTTCGGTTCTTTTAGTGCTTCTCATGTTGGAAATATGTTGTAATGGTTGTCACTTTTAATTCATCCTTGTGGACTATTTTGTAGGATACTAGATAGACCTTTCCTTACTTATCGTTTATAATGACCGTCACATCCATTGTGGACTATTCCACTGGATTTTAGATGGATCTTCCCTTGTTCATTGGTTGTAGTGATTTTGGCATCTGTTGTGGACTATTCCGTTGGATGTTAGATAGACCTTTCCAGTTCTTGTGGGTCTCTTCCTGGATCGTATTATTACCTCTCATGTAGAGGCTCACTTTTCTCCCCCCTTTTGCAGTAAGAGAACCTCGACACAGTTGCACTACACACTCACTAGGAACACTCACCTTATTCAAGGACACCATTTTATTACTCTCCTATGCTAACAGCTAGAGCCAAGGCATACATTTGAGGATTTGGCAGTCAGGCCTTTATACTAGATATGACTCCTACACCAAATGGCGTGAGGTCTAATTGGGACTTCATATTAGGGAGATCCCCTCATGTGATGAATTTCCAACACCGTCAACAAAGTTCGAACGAAAACCACGAGAATATTCATATTCTTCAGTTGTTCCTTATCAGTTACAACAATTTTCCAAATATAATATACCAAACAAATGTTGAGTCATTTGACAGTTGCAATAAGTGGCAGCTTGTTGATTTTTTGTTGTGATCAACCTTCCCTTGTTGAAAGACAACTACATCTTGTCACTTTCCTAATTATGAGGTCAAATAGTATTCCTACAACCGATTGATGATAGTTGTAGAGTTTGAGGTTGGATAGAGGTGTGTTGTGCCAACTGTATTTGAGTGGTAGTAGTTATCCCCAACAGTGAATTGTTTGCAAGTTGCAACATTAGGCATGTTGTAGCACCAATTCTATTGTTTTTTTTTTGTTTCATCCATGGAGTTGTAGCTCTGTACTTTGCTATATTGTAACAATGGATTTGTGACACAATGTTCTATCATGTTGTGGAAATCAAATTCACAACACTTTGCTCCTTTCATGTTGCAATCATGTGTTGCATCACTAAACCATGTTCTTATTTTAATAGTTGGAGTTGCAACTATTTCCCAATAGTCATATTGCAGCAATGGGTGTTGTATTGTATTGTACCAGCAGGAGTTGCAACACCGTGTTGCAATGACGAGATACCTACGTGTTGTATTGATATGATGGTGTTACTGCAACCTAAAAGTGTTGTGAAAACACATGACATTATTGCAACAACTATCCTTTGCCTTTGTTTCAAGAGTGCCTCCCTAAGTTTGCAAAAGGTAGTTCTCATGGATTCTCATAGGTTGGCATAAAAAAGTAAATTATTTCCTAAATGAATAAGAATGAACATTAAAGTTCCATAGTAGGAAGGAAATTATGCCTCAAACATTTGCATCAATATGGGGAAAATAATTGATAGGGTGGTATGAAAATGGAAATCATTGTTAAAAAAGGTGTTGCACATGTGTTGTAGAATGCTAATTTAGCCACCCATCATCTCCCCCCAACAAAAAATTTTGCATGCTACTATGCAATCAGACAATCAGTATGATTTTGAGAGGGTGTGGCTTCCATGGAGAGTTCAAACTATAGTCAATTAACCCTGCTTCATTGGCATGATAGTATCCTTTTCTCTTTCTAATTTCTCTCCAATAGGAGTGATCTTCATTATTGGTCATGACTTAGTCTCTCTAATATTTTGGGGAAGGAACCCCAATCATAGGATAATGGAAATTGAGGCCTACTCATTAATTTCCAAAATATTCCATGCATTTGATGTTTTCATGCACTTTATCTAGTGCTACTACAATATTACTAGGATTTAAGGGGTCCTTTCGATGTATGCCCTTTGAGGCCTACTTCCACCACTGATCATAACCCTCCATAGTTATCTATGATAATATATCAATTCATATTCTACAATGGTCAATGGATTCTTATCTATTGTGGGCCATAAATTCTCCATATTGTCACAAGTTCATCTAGTTGTAATGTGTAAGGAGAACATCCTTAGGCCCATAATACTCCCCTATGATTAATAGATTGCATTTGAAGTTATTTTCTACCACCTTGTGATCAATTAACTATTCAATGTAGTTATTCAGGAAAGATGCAAAGGATGTTAGTTGAAAATCTCCCACAAAATGGTTGGGATTCCAAACTAGATCATGGTGTAGTAGGATGTTATGTTGGTACAACTCATGAAACAAGTTCTTATACTTATTATGCTTACATAATAAGCTTCCAGGAAGGTGTTTAAAGAATTCTTTTCATATGGTTTGTTAGTAATATTTACCTTCCTCTAAAACATAAGGCATTTATCCTATAAGTACATGCCATAGACAAGAGAGCGAGCCACATAGCTAAGTGCAGATTCTACCAGCAACCTGAGTTGAATATATTTGATTTATAGCTTGTCCACATTTCTCCAGAGTTTGATGGTTTTCTTACTTTCCTTCTTCATTTCCTTCCCCCATTTATCTCATTTGGAACTATGGGTTTCTAACTACACTTCCCACTTTTATCTGAGTATTTGGATAGCCTGTTGGTGATCCTTGATGCGAAAAACCTCTTCTTCATAGGGTGCCATCATTCCTTTCCATATTTCATCTTTAGCTTTTCCCCACACATTTGGGAGATCCATTTGTAAAACCTTATCTTCCATCAAAATAATATTTGATTGGGTTGTTACCTCTATTAATTTGGTTTTTTCACTCTTTGTTTGGATAGCCTACTCTTCAATAGGAATTGTCTTCTTTTGAAATTTCACCTCTACCACATGAGTAAGCTCCTCATTTTCCATTATTTAAAGGACTTGTATTTCCAAATAAAGACAATATAATCCATTAGAAGATTGGTTTCCTCTCGATTTGTCCTTTAAAGCTCTAATTTTAACTTGTAATTCCTTATTTTTCTCTTCAATAACTTTATTCCTTTTGATAATAAAACAATGAACATGAATAAAGGATAGAGTACCAACATATTTCTTCCTTTTCATGACCTTGTATTTTTCCTAAGGATTTAGGAAACAATAATGGCCTAGGCAGCTACAATTTCTTTTTATGTTCCATCACTTGGTGCTCTAGCCCTTCTTGCTTCTTATGTTGAAGCAAAATTTCTTTGTGAGTTCTTCTCTATTAATTATTGTGTTGCAATAGAAGCTTCAATCTCCCCTTCGTCCACCACTACTCATTCTTGTGGTTTAATAAAGCCTTTACCTTCTTCAAATTCTCCTACTAGTTCTTGTGTTGCAATAGGGGCTACCTCTTCCTCTACAACAATTGATGCCAATTATTTCCCTTTGTTATAATTTTTTCTCCTTTTCCTAGGCACATCTATGTGTAGAAATTCCCTCTGTAGATCAACAGATTACGTAATATACTAAAACACAATACAATATCTACTTCTACAACACTTTGTGGAAGCTTAATCGAATTGAGCAAGATCAAGAGAACACATATAATTGAGAATGAGAAATCAATCACACATAACATAGAAGAAATAACCTGAGGAAAGCCTCAGCCTAAAACCCCAATCTTTGTATTATCATACAAGTCGAAATCTTGTTCAAGTTACAAAAATAATCAGCTCTCAAGCTATCCTTCTCTCTCTGCAATCAAACGATACAACTCACTGACTGAATAGACATAGTATATGTCCTCCTCAAGCCCTCCAAGCATCCTATTTCATTGCACGATTTTTCTTGGGGTCCAGTGAAGCCACATGTGTGAATTGGCCTCATCACACTCACAAAACCTGAAGAAGTAACTGCACAATCCTCAAGGAAAGAATTCCTTCTGCATGCAAGGAATATTCACAATGGAATATTCTAGCAACTGATAGTACATTGTCCCTCCATCTGATCTCAACTAGGTCTCTGTCTGAACTGACATACATGAGTTATTTATGAGAGAATATTCAGTTATTTGAAGTGCAGTAGTTACATGCATGCAAGCATTAACTAACTGAACTTACATTAATTCAACAAATTGTTTGAATTAATCTAACTGGACTTGACTCAGTTAACTGAGCCAACTAATTACAACTCAATATTACAACTCATCCTTATCTCTTTAACTGATGGATAAATTCCTCAATTAATGGGGAAATTGTTGCATGTCCCCACATAGACTTCATGTTTGATTTTCCTTAACTAATTAACTCAAGATGAATTAATTAATTATTTTACAAACAACTGCTAAGATTAAATTCGAATTCTACTTCACTATTTTAGTTTAGGGACTAACTAAAATAGGAAGGTATCCTGAAATGCTATTTTTAGCACTTCCATTTTTCATTCCTTATAGCTATGTTCAACATTGGTTGAACTGCTATTTATAGCAATGCTATTTTTAGCATTTCTATTTTTAGCATTTCTTGTTGCTATTTTCAACACTCCCTCTCAACAAGAAAGGGATTATCAGTAACCCCAATCCTCTCTCTATGGAACTCGAACTTGCATTTTGACAATGCCTTTGTCAAAATATTTGCATCCTATTCCTCGGTCGAAACATATAGCAACAACATGATCCCCTTGACCACACAGTCTCGAAGATGGTGATACCAGATATCAATGTGCTTGGACCTATCATGAAAAACTGGATTCTCAGAGAGTTTGATACAACTCTGGTTATCACAGTAGATCACTATAGGATCCATCCTTTGACCAAACAATCCCACTAGAATCTTCCGCATCCAAATGGCCTCACATGCAGCCTGACTAGCAGCCATGTGTTCAGCCTCTACTGAGCTAAGTGCAACTGATCTCTGTTTCCTACTGTAGTAGGAAACTGCAGCTGAACCAATGTTGAAGATTCCTTTAGAAGTGCTCTTCCAGTCTGATGGACTCCCTGCCCAATCCACATCTATGAAGCCCTGAAGCTTCACTCCCTCTATCTGTCTGTACCACAATCCAAACTAAGATGTGCCTCTAAGGTATCTCAGCACATGCTTTGCTGCCTTCCAAAACAGCTTGGTAGGTTAAACCATAGCTTGACTCATTTGGTTCACCACAAAGCATAAGTTGGGTCGTGTGTTCACCAGATACATAATTGAACCCCCCAGCTGTTGATAAATAGTAGGTGCTACTACCTCACTTGAAGTAGCATCCTCCTTCCTCTAGTTCCCAGCTAGAGGAGTCTGCATGGGCTTGCACTTCTCCATGTGAAAGCTCTGAGTATCTCATTGGCATACTTGCCTTGAGACACAAATACTTCACCATCTTTTTTCCACACCTCCATGCCTAGAAAGTAGTGCATAAGGCCCATATCCTTCATCTCGAACTCTCTTGCAAGGTCCTCCTTGCAAGGTTGTATTAGCTGATCATCACCTGTCAAATTAGATCATCGACATAAATAACAATGATCAATGGTTTACCTTCTACCATGATGTGGTAAAGGTTCACGTCTACTTCACTCTTGGTGAAGCCCAACCCAGTGAAATAGTTGTCAATCCTAGTGTACCAAGCACGGGGTGCTTACTTTAGCCCATACAAAGCCCTCTTGTGTCGACACACATGTGACTCACGATCGAAGGTCTCGAAACCCTCTAGCTGCTCAATGTACACCTCATCCTCAATCTTCCCATTGAGGAATGTTGTCTTCACATCCATCTGGTGGATCTTCCACCTCATCTGAGTTGATAGTTCCAACATCAATCTAATCGATGAGTACCTTGCTACGGGAGAAAAAGTCTCATAATAGTCGATCCCCTCAATCTTTGAGAAACCCTGAGCAACAAACCTTGCCTTATGTTTCTCAACACTACCATCAGCTGCCTACTTTACCTTGTAAATCCATCTGGAACTCACCACTGACTTGCCCTGAGGCCTTACGACAACATCCCACACACTGTTCCAAATGATAGAGTCATACTCCTCTAGCATTACATCAACCTAGACTAGTTGCTACACTGCCTCCTCAAATGAAGAAGGTTTGGTATCTACACACTCCCAAACTAGGGCCATGTACCCAGTGTACCACTCGAGTGACCTCCTCTGTCTGCACTGAGAAGATAGTTGTCCCACATTCTCTCGCACATCCAACATCAACTTGTCATCTTCCCTTGAGTGTTTCTGCCCATCTCTGGAAGTATGAGCATGAGTGGATGTCTCCACCCCCAAATCCTCTACATGTGGCTGCTTCGCATCAATCTGAGGCTCCTCATCCTTAGGAACTGAAAGTTCCTCCTCTGCATGCAACTTGAGCTCCCTCTCAAGTTACACTTGCATGGCTTTCTGCTCATCGAACTTCAGATCCCTACATACCACAATCCTTTGAGTGGAAGGCAGGTACACCTGATAGTTGTGGGGTGTATACATGTACCCCACAAGTATTCCCAACTCAGTTGTTGGGTCTAGCTTCTTCCTGGCATCTTTGGTCGCATGAAAGTAAACTGATGATCCAAAGATTCAGAAGTGACTTACATTAGGTCACTTCCCAGAATAGGCCTCCATAGGTGTCTTCATTCCCAGTATACAGTGTAGGATTCTGTTCTGCAAGTATACTGTTGTATTGCATGCCTCAGCCTACAAATGTAGTGGTAGGCTTTGGTCATGCAACATCACTCGAGTTGCTCCCACAATCGATTTATTCTTCCTTTTGGCCACCCCATTCTATTGTGGGTTATGGGGTGCCGTCAATTCCCATTTAATACCTTCTGTAGTGCAGAAATCTTTAAACTGTTGGGAGACATACTCTCCACCATTGTCGCTACGCAAGGCTTTTATTTTCTTTCCAGATTCTTTCTCTGCCAAGGCTTTAAACTCACAAAACCTCAAGAAGGTCTGATCCTTATTTTGCATAAATTAGATCCAGCATCTATGAGAAAATTCATAAATTGTTTAGCAGTGGAGGCTATACAAAAAGGTCCACAAACATCTGAGTGAACTCGCTCCAGGATTGCTCCAGCTCTACTGTCTCGATCCAGAAAGGAAGATTTCACATACTTACCCAAGGTACAACCTTTGCATGTAGTCGTCTGCTTAAGTTTTCCCTTAGGTAATCTGGTAGAAATCTGCTACATGATCTTCAGGGCTCCATGGTGCAAGTGGCCTAGTCTTCTATGCCATAGCTCGCCAACATCTTGGCTCTGCACCATCTCAGGTTTGGAACTCAAAGTAACATAGTCATCTACCTCTAGCTTGTATATATTCTTGACTCAAATCCCTATTCGCTTTGTCTTTCCCGTACCAATATGCCTCAGGAATACCATTCCTTTACTAAAGACTACATCATAGCCTTTATCTTCTAACATAGTGAGAGACACAAGATTCTTCTTCAGAACTGGTACATACTTTACATCAGTGAGGGTGAGGGGAGCTCCATGCTCCCTCTGAAACACAACTGAAACATGGTACTTTCCATCATCGCCCATCTTGATCCGCATCTGGAGATCCTTCTCTTCCAAGGTACTAAAAATATTCTTATCACCTAACATGTGGAATGAAGCTCCATTGTCTGGGTACCACACACATCCCACCATGGATGAAACCATGCATGTGATAAGCAAGAATCCAGCTCAAACTATGAGGCCAGTGCCTCACCATCAGATCCCTTTGAGGAACCCTTCTTGGTTTTCTTATGTGGACAATTCATAGCATAATGGCCCACTTCATGACAATGAAAGCATCGCACTTTTGATTTGTCAATCTTCTCCCACCATGGGAAGAACCGGATTTGGGATGGGACACCTTCCCTTTCCCTTTCCTCGCCTTACTCGCTAAGGCTATATTTTCCTCATCATCTTGCTTCGATGAGGATCCATCTCTGGTGCTTCTTCTTATTTCCTCCTGCATTAGATCTGACCAAAGTCGTTCCCAATCTGGTAGTTTTTCTCCTCCATTAAGCGAGTCTTGGTAGCTATGCCAGCTCTTAGGAAGACCGAGGAGTGAAAGACTCACCATGTCATCATCAATGGTCGTGATCCCTACACTTCCAAGCTCATCCCTGCAGGTGGTGAGCTTGTTCAGATATGTAGAGATCATGTCACCTTTTTCACACTTGATCTTATGAAGCTTGTCTTTGAGTGCTAGCTTCCTCTAATCACTATTGTTCTGATATAAATCTTTCAATGTTTCCACATCGAAAATGATGTCTCCTTCCCATGGAAGCTTGAGATAATGTGGTCTTGAACTCCCTCCAGGAGGATTCTCCTTGCTCTAGCCACACATTTCTTCCATTCCGCCAGTTGAGTAGCATCAGTCGGCTTGGGGACTTCTTGATCAATGAAGTCCTTTAGACCATTATCCTCTAATATGGCTTCCATGCGATCCTTCTAGGCTATATAATTTGAGTTTCCATCAAGGGCATATTCGAGTCTTAAACCACTAAACAGCATAGGTGAAATTGAGATGTGATAAGAACTCAATTTCTATATTCAGGAACCACAAACTTCAAAATTCTCCTTCTTGTATACAGTTATTCGCCTTGATTGCCTTTGCTCTAATACCATGTAGAAATTTCCACTGTAGATCAGCAGATTATGTAATATACTAAAACACAATACAAGATCTACTTCTACAACACTTTGTGGAAGCTTAATCGAATTGAGCAAGATCAAGAGAACACATATAACTGAGAATGAGAAATTAGTCACACATAACATAGAAGAAATAACCCGGGGAAAGCCTCAGCCTAAAACCCCAATCTTTGTATTATCATACAAGTGGAAATCTTGTTCAAGTTACAAAAATAATCAGCTCTCAAGCTATCTTTCTCTCTCTCTCTGTAATCAAACAATACAACTCATAGACTAAATAGACATAGTATATGTCCTCCTCAAGCACTCCAAGCCTCCTATTCCCTTGCACAGTTTTTCTTGGGGTCCAGTGAAGCCACACGTGTGAATTGGCCTCATCACACTCACAAAACCTGAAGAAGTAACTGTGCAATCCTCAAGGAAGGAATTCCTTCTGTATGCAATGAATATTCACAATGGAATATTCTAGCAACTGATAATACACTGCCCCTCCATCTGATCTCAACTAGGTCTCTATCTTAACTAACACGCATGAGTTATTTATGAGAGAATACTCTGTTATGTGAAGTGCAGCAGTTACTTGCATGCAAGCATTAACTAACTGAACTTACATTAATTCAACAAATTGTTTGAATTAATCTAACTGCACTTGACTTAGTTAACTAAGTCAACTAATTACAACTCATCCTTATCTCTTTAACTGATGAATAAATTCCTCAATAATGGAGAAACTATTGCATGTCCCCACATAGACTTCATGTTTGATTTTCCTTAACTAATTAACTCAAGATGAATTAATTAATTATTTTACAAACAGCTGCTAAGATCAAATTCGAATTTTACTTCACTATTTTAGTTTAGGGACTCACCAAAATAGGAAGGTATCCCAAAATGCTATTTATAGAATGCTATTTTTAGCACTTCCATTTTTCATTCCTTATAGCTATGTTCAACACTAGCTGAACTGCTATTTATAGCAATGCTATTTTTAGCATTTCTTGTTTCTATTTTCAACACTATGATTGCAGGCCTTTTAGTCATCTACTTCAACCTCACTGTCAGGGGTAGGATTCTGGTGAATTCTAGGTCATTGCCATGCCCCTCCCTAGCCTCTTCTTCATGTTCCTGCAAATTACAAGATAAAATTATTTCAAGAGTTGTAGAAACAACTTCATTTTTAGGGTTCATGATAATTGCACCCTTTGGTGGATTTGGAGTAATTGCATATTTTGGTGGAGTTGTAGCAGCTATTACTCCTACTTTTTCTTACATAATGTCATCATGAGTGTCCTCTTCCTTTTGGAATGTTTTCTCCACTATAAACTTGATGAGATAGTGATGGGGTAGGGTGACCTTCATATTGATATATTTTTTAATGTTGGAGGTAATTTGTTGTAGTTTTATCCATGGAAAGAACAACACATTAACAAGGCATTGGTGCCTAAGGTGGTTCAACAACTAAAAATGATGTCAACAGATGACCATGTGGTGTCCTACACATGTGAAGTACCTCTATATGATGAGAGATAAGTCTACCTAGGGTGTTAGTATATGCTTCTTGTCGAAGCCACATCGTTTCTTCACTAAACCCTCTACTAGTTCAAGAAACTAGTCTGTCAATTTGGGTTTAGGATTCCTTCTAAAATTCCATTGTTCTTCAACTTATGGTAGCCCAAACACTATGGCTATGGTGTCTTCATTGGACTAGACCATTATCCCTGCTACCATATACCTTTGATGTTGGAAATTTAGTATAAGTTCCACGGTGATGGCATCATCATAACCTTGCAAACACTCAACATACTCTATCCAACCTACAACTTGAAAAAATGCCTAAATGTTGTCATCGTCATGCAACATGAGGGTCTATGTGCACTTTCTATGATTCAATTAACATCCCATTGGTTTTTCACAACATTCAAATAGTCTACTATCTACAGTTTCAAATGGACAATTTACAAAGGGTGACAGTTTCTACGTGAGGTAGGGTAATCACAGGTTGATGGTGAAAATTGTTTCATAGGCTAATGGTGATGGTGGAGTGTTATGATGAGTGATGCATGCATTATTGTTGAATTAAGTGAATGTTATGTGCATTAATTTCATTCATTATGCAAAAGGAAAGATGTATGTTTTTCTACTTACCATGGCTTGTCATATTTTTTTAGGTTGGCAACATAGGTTTTCATGCCTAGTACCTTTCATGATGTCATCTCATTCAAAAAATGACTATAATCCATCTTTGGAAGGGTATTGTATCATGTGTGTTGCAACACTAGGTGTTGTAGGAATGGGTGTTACAACACTATATGTACCTCTGTCATAGTGGCTACTCTAACCAATGTTGCAATAGCTACTCCATCTGGTGTTCTTGTAATTGGTTTGACGAAAAGGGTAGTGATGTATTGTAGCATGATAATTGCATTTCCCTACATAGTGTTGTAGCATGGTTTTTGGGTCCACGCATTCAAGGGAATTATAGAATTCATGTTGCAACAACCATGTTACGGAAAATATGCTAGTTCAATGTTGTGTATGGTTTTTCAACAATGTGTTGCAACAATCATGTTGTAGAAATAAGGTCACACCCTTATACTTCTCAATCAATCTTGCAGAAAAATGTATTAGTAGATCAGATAATTACAAGGAACTTGTAGATAACATGACTAGGAGGATTTTGAGATACCAATAAAAAAATTGTGAAGTGCCCTTCTACTCATGAATTATTAACTTTATTCAAAAATAAATTCTATATATATTTCTTAATTTTTATTATTTCAATTATTTTAATGTGTAAAGCACCTAAGTGCTATCTTTTTAGGGGTTTTCAATAATTATATATATCTATATATCTATATATATATAATTGAAACAAAATGTATGAATGAATCTACCATTAAGGATTTCCCCCTAACGGAAAATATCCATATGAATATCAAGAAATCCTTCATTGATATTCCTTAAGAAGCCTTCTTTTGACAAGGCCTTGTGACATAATCAAATCTAGTGTCCATTTTCCATTAATGAATTTATTTCCTTTTCAATTGTATGTAGCTCGATGACCGCATCTTCATACATAGTCTTGATCTCATAGGGTCTGAGCTAGTGGATAATGAATTTTCCTATGAAATACTTGAACTTTGAATCAAATAATAAGGCCCAGACTCCTTTTTTAACCTCTTGTTCTTCATATACTTGTCATGCCACAAATATCTTTATTTTGTTATC
Organism: Pinus taeda; assembly: GCA_000404065.3. Classification (NCBI taxonomy): domain Eukaryota; kingdom Viridiplantae; phylum Streptophyta; class Pinopsida; order Pinales; family Pinaceae; genus Pinus; species Pinus taeda. Next base: position 100,977 of record APFE031267799.1, read on the forward strand.
GCTATTGTGTGATGTAGGGTAGCTTGACAATTCATTGTTGTTGTGCTTTAAATAGGTCCATACCAAGTTGCACTATTGTCCTTAGGAATTATATCTCTATATTTATTTGTAAAATAACTCCATTCCCATAAAGGAACTCACATGGTGTGGAACAAATAGTAGTTTTCCATGATGTTTAATAGGCTTGTAGTGTTTTTGAAAGTTGGTTTTCCCTGTCCTTAAGGTGCAATCAGATAGTTTTTTTTATAAATTCCTTGAGGATCTTATTTATTCTTTCTACCTGTCCATCAACCTATGAATAATATGGAATTTTTACTTTGTGTTTGATATTGTATGTGTAAATGAGGTCCTCAATGAGATATGAAGTAAATTTTGTTTCTTTATTGGTGAAGATATCCCATGGTATCCTCAATCTGGTAAGTATTTCTTCATAGAGAAAATATGGTACTCCTTTCTCTATTGCAAATGAGAGTTCTTTTGTTTCCATTCATTTCCTGATACAGTTTGTGTAAACTAAGATGTAGGAGTTATGTTGAGAATGGGGATTGTTGGTACAACAAAGTCAAGGGCCCATTTCTTGAAGGGTTTAAATACTAGTTGTGGTGTTAGACTTTAGGCTTCTGTGGTAGTTTTTTGGAGTAGTATGATTTGGATTATCCACAGTATTATGTTTGTTATGTCAACATTTTGAACCCCAAAGGGGGTCCATCATCAGGACCAAAATTGATAGAATATGAATGATAGTTTTTGAGAGAAGAATCTTCCGACCAAAGTATATATAAAAACCTAGAAAATGATAAATTTTTATATAGAAGCCGACCCTTACATATATGAATTCTTTAATTTAATTTTAATTATTTTAGTTTAATTATTTTTAGTTTTAATTATTCTAATTCTAATTATTTTAATTATTAATTTAATTATATGTTTAAATTAATTAATTATTAATCTCTAATAACTATTGTTTTAATAATTTATCTTTTTCAATGTTAATTTTATTTTATTTTAGTTAATTAAATCCTAAGTATCTAACTAATAAAGAAGTATTATTTAATTGATTCAATTAATTAGTTAATTAATTAGTTAATTTACTAGTTGTGGTTTTAGTTCCATCTCATTTGATTTTATTTTCCTTCCCATATATTGAAACTATCACATTTCTTTACACACTACTTGGGATATCTAAGGATTATGCACTAGCAGTACCCTTGATTGGGTACTTTATATCCTATCCTCTTATCTACAAAGTGGCCCCCATAATGGCCATCATGGAAAACCCTCAATATTTCATGGAACTCATTCTCTCACACACATCACCAAATAATAGTATCTATCCCTATATAAAAGAAGAATTTGTTGATCCATGTAAATTCATAGCTCTACTTAATGATATTTTGTTGTTCTTTTGGAGATAGGCGAGTTGGGATTTTTCCTATAGCTAAGTAGTTAGAAAAATATGCAAAGCACGATGAGTTAGTAGATACTACAAAGAGATGTTCATCAGGAAATGAATCTTCAATAAGTGGCCCATTCTCATTTATTGTAAGTCTAGAAATAAAATATGGTATTACAATATATTTTCCTATTTTATTTAAGATGGTAATCTCAAATTCTCACAATAGCAAAAACCATCTAGTTACCCTATCATTTATTATTGGTTTTTTCATTAAATATTTAATGGAGGCATGCTTGGTTTCTAAGTGAGGTAAGATAATCATGGGTTGATGATGAAAATTGTGTTATAGGCTAATGGAGGTGGTGGAGTGTTATGACTGAGTGACGCATGAATTCTTGTTGAGGTAGCTAATTATAATGTCTATTAGTGTCATTCATTATGAAAAGGGGAAGATGTACCTTTGCTACTTACCATGGGTTGCTATATGTTTCTTGGTTGGTGGGAATAGGTTGTCATGTCTCGTAACTTTCATGATGTCATCTCATTCAAAAAACTTAATATAATCCATGTTGGGAAGGGTGTTGTAGCATGTGTGTTGCAATGTTGGGTTTTGTAGGATGGGGTGTTACAACACTATATGTACCTATGTCATAGGAGCTATTCTAGCCAATGTCACAACAAATACTCCATCTAGTGTTGCAACAATTGGTTTAACCAAAAGATCGGTAGTGATGTGTTTCATTATGATAATTTTATTTACATATATAGTTTTACAACATGGGTGTGGGGTCCACTCATTCAAGAGCAGTATGGAAGTCATGTTGCAACAACCATGTTACGAAAATTGCGTTAGTTCTATATTATGTATTGTTTTTAATCAATCTTGGAGAGCGATTTATCAATAAATTAGATAAATATAAGGTAACATGACTACAAGGATAACATGACCATAAAAGAACTATGAAGTGCCCTTCAACTCATGAATTATTAACTTTATTGAAAATGATATTCTATATATATTTCTTAATTTTTATTTTAAATTCTTCTAACATGTCCTATGCCAAATGGGTTGGGTTTCACATGTCATGCACTTAGGTGTGGTTTTTTAGTGGTTTCACAAGTGGAATATATATATATATTATATATATTATATATATATATATATATATGAAACAAAATGTACAAATGAATCAACCATTAAGGATTTCTCCCTTATAGAAAATATCCATACACTATCTCGATTTTCTTCACTGATATTCCTTTGGAATACTTATTTTGACAAGGCCCTATGATATAGTCAACTTCAGTGTCCATTTTCCATTAGTGAATTTATTTCCTCGTCAATTATATGAAGCTTGATGGCCCCATTGTCATACATAGTCTCAATCTCATAGGGTTTGAGCTAGTGGATGATAAATTTTCCTCTGAAGCCCTTGAACATTGAATCAAACAATACAGCCGTGTCTCCATCTTTGAACCTCTTCTTCTTCATATACATGAGATCCTTGTTGTTGGATCATTATTGTATGATGTAGGGAAACTTGACAAGTCTTTCTTGTTGTTCTTCATATAGGTCTATGCCAAGTTATGCTATTGTTCTTAGGGTTTGTATCTCTATATTTGTTTGCAAAATAACTCTTTTCCCATAAGCTAACTCACATGGTGTGAAACCAACAATATTTTTACATGTTGTTTGATAGGCTTGTAATGCTTTTGAAAGTCAATTTTCCATATCTTTAATGTGCAATTGGATGGCTTTTGTTATAATTTCCTTCAGTTTCTTATTTTTTCTTTTTCCTGTCCATCAACCTATGGATGTTATGGCATTGTTACCCTATGTTTGATTTTGTATGTGTCCATGAGGTTCTCAATGAGCTTTGAGGTAAATTTTGTTCCTCCATTGGTGAATATCTCCTGTGGTGTCATGAATATGGTAAATATTTCCTTGTGGATAAAATGTGGTACTACTTTCTCTTCTGCAACTAAGAGTGCTTTTGCTTCCATCCATTTCCTAGCATAGTATATGTAAACTAAAATGTAGGATTTATGTTGAGAAGCAATATTGTTGGTCTAGCAAAGGAAATGGCCCATTTCTTAAAGGGTTCAAATATTAGTTCTAGTTGTAGTGGCATCTGATTTAATAGTATTTTCCTTCCCATATATTGAAATCATCATATTTGTTTACGCAATACTTGGTCTCTAAAGAGTGTGCGCTAGTAGCACCCTTGATGGAGTACTGTATATCTTGTCCTCTTATCTACAAAGTGAACCCCACAGTGGCCATCATGGAAAACCCTTAGTTTTTCATGGAACTCGTCCTCTCACACACATCACCGAATAATAGGATCTATCCCTATATAAAAGATGCATTTTTTGATCCATGTAAATTCCTAGATTTTCTTAATGGCCTTTTGTTGTTCGTTTGGAGATAGATGAAGTGGGAATTTTGTTGTAGCCAAGTAGTTAGCAATAATTGAAAACCATGATGAGTTAGTAGATACTACAAAGATATGTTTATGATGAAATGAATCTACAACAAGTTGCTTGTTCTCAATTATTGTAAGTCTAGAAATAAAATACGGTACTTTGTTACCTTCTCCTAGTTTATTTAAGATGGTAACCTCAAATTCTCACAATAACAACAACCATCTAGTTATCGTTTGGTTATTGGTTTCTTCATTAAATATTTAATGGAGGCATGATCAATATGTAATATTGTAGGGTATCCAATTATATAGTGCCAAAATTTATTAATAGCATGAATTACAACAAGAAACCTTTTTTCTATTATTGTATAGTTTAATTTTATATGAGAGATATTTTTTTAATAACATAAATCAAGTATGGATGATTTCATTCTTGTTGCGCTAAGACAAATCCAATAGTAGTATATGATGTATCTATAGATATATGAAATGGGAAAGACCAATTAGGCCCTCTCAAGATAGGATCTTTAGATAATTTAGATTTAATATCTTTGAAAGCATGTTGGCAACTATCTGTCCACACAAATTTAGCATTTTTACATAGAAAGAAAAAAAAAAAGGATGAGTTATTCATGAAAAATATTCAATAAAACAATGATCAATAACTAGAATGTCCAACAAAACTCCATACCTCTTTATGAGTCCATGGAGTAGGCAAGTCTATTATTACCTTAATTTTTGTGATCCTCCTTGATGCCCTTTCAAGAAATAATATGTCATAGTCTTATACCTTCTATCAACATCATTAATATTTTTTTCATTACTAAGTGTGACATGGCATTCCTTACACCTAATTAGTACTTTTTATATATTTTCTAATGCTATATCAAATTCATCACCATAAGTAGTAAAGTCATCCATGTAGATTTCCACATAACCATGTAGTAAGTCAGAGAATGTACCCATTCATCTTGTTGAAAAGTTACAGGAGAATTATAGAGTCCAAATGCTAGAAAATGGTAGAAGACTATTCCCTAAGGACAAACGAATGGGGCCTTCTCCTGGTGTCGTAGAGTGATCTTAATTTAATTGTACCCACTAAACCCATCAAGGAAATAGAAGTATTTCTCTCATGTTAGTGTGTCTAATACTTGGTTGATGAATGGTAGTGAATAATAGTCCCCGTGCATGGATTTGTTGAGTTCCCTATAGTTGAAAAAAATCCTCCACTTTCCATTCCTTTTGGGTATAATGAAAAGAGGGGAGACCCATTGGCTATAAAAAATGGGGTAGATATAATTAGCTTAAAGTAATTTTTGCAGCTCTTGTGTGATGACATCTCACAAAGCAAGATTCATGCACCATTGAGGTTTTTAGTTCGATCTAAAATCATCCTTGATATAGATATGCTATGTACTAAAATTAGGATGGATCCCCTTCATGTTCATATAGTCCTAGGAAATAAAATCACTATGCTTTGTAGAACCTTGATTAGGCATTTCTTTTAGTGTCTCGTCGTCCCTCAATTTATTTTCAAGGTTTTTATAGGGTTGTTTTATATGGCATCCAAAATTGACCTTATTTTTATTTAGAAGAGGAATCATGATATATCTTTCACGCATCTGTGGTGGCGAGAGAAGCATGGAATTCAAGGTCCATTATGAAGGTGATAATGTGTGAGTTGGGCTAGAAGGAGGAGGCTATAAATTCACTCATTTATTTCTCCTTAATTTTGTCCTTAGGGGGGAAGATATTTGTCTATAATGAGTACTTGATGAGTGAATTCTCCCTCATCACTTTCTTCTCTATCTACCCAAAATGGAATTTCAAGATTAGTGTTAGGCTTAGCAAGAGGATATAGGGTATTTTTTTTTACTAGAGGTGGATCATGAGAGATTTTCAAGTTACCATATCTACAGTTGATGTGCACATCTCTAATGGCCAGCCATGGCCTTCTGAGAACTTACATTGTGGAACAATGAATTCAGTAGGATATTCCCATTAATCTATTGAGATCACTATATCCTCTGAGGTTCCTTCTATTTTGATGGTAGACCAGTCAATGGGTTGTGAGGCTATGGGGGTTTTCCTATGACAAAAATGTCTTAGGGCTTCCATTGTCTCTCAAGGAATTACAATAATAGTAGAACCAAGGTCAAGAAATGTATCAGGAATAACAATGTGGTTAATTTCTACATTAACTATAGGGCTATCCATATTTGAATACTTCACGGCAAATACTACCTCCATCATAAGTTCTAATAGTTTTCCCATGACATGCATGGTCTGGGGGTCTTTTCTTCTTCTACTACTGAGTCTCCTTACACACAACTAGCTTACTACTTTTGAGTAAATAGAAACATATTTCATTTCTTAGAAAAGTGATGTATGAATGCATACATTATTTAATTCACCCAAGAAATCCAAGTCAAGCTTGGTTGTAAGATTTTCTAGATCCAACATTTCAGGGTAAGGAGGAACTTAATATTCTAGGAAAGCTTGAGTTTTTATTTAGGTCTCAAGATATTAAATAGGTTGTGTTTTTTCATTTGGAACTTTCTCATTACAGTCTTCAATTTGCACTAGAGGAGTTACTTTATTCATGGTCTTCCTTGATCTAAGGTGGATCTCGTGACAATCTAAGAAAGAGATGTACAAAGTGGGGTAAGTTTCAAGCCTAGTAACTTGTGTTTACTGAGATACCTTACCATTATTTTGGTTAAGAATGGGTTGTGTAATAAGTTGAGGTTGAGGAGGAGATGATGTGGATGGTTGCATAGATGGAGAAGGAACAAGTGGCATGGGTCGTTACAATAAGGCTTGTTTAGGGACTCTAAAGGATGGATACTTTCATCCACATGGCCAAGGCTGGTTAGGTGGGTGAGCCATCCAAGTCTAAGCATGCAAAAACCATGCTGAGAAGAATATTGCATTGAATGATTAGTCGAATATGAATTATAATACTATGATTAGGCTTGAATCATACCTTGAGGATTTGGCTTCCATGGAAGCTTCAAAGTGGAAAAACATAGTTGCTTTGGTTATTAATTCTCCTAATAGACAAATTTTAATCAAGGGAAGTATGGAAACTTTCTTATACCATGTTCCTCAAAACATATTGCACAAACCTCATTATGGTCCAAAGAGAATTCCTTCAGTGGGCGCTTTCTTATATAGTTTGGGAAAAACATTATCAAAGCTAGTTCTTCTTCTCCCTTCTTCTTGTTCATGTGTAATGGGTACAGTTGGGAACTCAAAGAAATCAATATTTTTTTGTTAATTATTCTAACATATTTCTAATATCATCTATGGTAATCTGATTACCAACAATCTTGGAAACTCTTGCTAATATGTCCCATGGTCCTTTTCAAATATTTATAGTACCTCTAAAATATCTCTAACACAAGTTAATAAGTCACTATAAGAATTCTAGGATAAATATCCTCCATCCATCAAGTTTAAAATATCAATATAGCCATTTTAGATTCCTTGTAGCAATAGGATATACGATGTGTTAAGATCCAAATATCCCATATTTCCCTTTGTAGGTTTTAGTTAAATATTTCAAAGTAGTCTTCAAGGCTCATGTCTTCATTTTGTGTCATCTTGAAGACTTTCTCCTCGTTTATTTATCTTTACAGTAATATTGTTAGTTCTCTAAGAATTTATATTTCATCTATGCCTAGGTACAGATGTTGTTACTACCAAGGCTCATGAACTAGTGAAGTGCAACATTCTTGATCATAGCAAGGAAAAGCCTTAGTTTCTTGACATTTTTCACATAATCAACAATCCATAATCCATGGAAATTAGGAAAGGTTGAGTGTGGGATATTCTTCATGTTTGCCTTTTTATTCGATTCCAAGATAGAAAATTTGGAGTTGAATGCCCTTTCCTTGATAGTGTCATGTGCTATATTTTCTTGAGAAATATCCTCCTACTCTATAGATTCTTTGGGAGAGTCCATAATGATCAAATATTCATGTGGGCCTACTCTTTTATTAGACCTTTAAGAAACATAATTTTTGTTGGTCTAGAGGATGAATGTTGTCCAAGATCACGTTCCTGAACAGAAAGTTTAGGTTTCTTATTGGAAAGGGAACTTGTTTTAGGAGTTAAATAGTTTGACAAACTATGCCCCTTATCTTATTGAGAGTGTCCCACATTGTTAGCCTTATGGGGTATTTTGGTGGAATTAACAAATATAACTTGCTCATCTCTAGCTTTGTGCATGGAAAATTAAAAAGACATTCTTACTAAAAAAATACTAAATGAAATACTTGAAGGAAACATGTCAGACAATTTATTTATTTTTTAATTACCAAATAACAAAACAACAATCACATTTTTTATAGTTCCCTAAAAATTACACCAAAAAAGATGGGTTATTAAGTTACCTTCTAATTTTTTAGTAGATAATTAAGGAATTGTACATTTAATTATCAATCTGGTGTTCGTATGGAACTTGCAATTTTTTTGCACTGTATATGCTTCTACAATACTATTAAGTGCCAATCAAGCTATAATATTCTATATGTGTTTTAGATCAAGATATTAATGTCTTTTACCAATCACCAAGGTAAACAAACCACACTTGCAGGAAATTAAAGATCACACTTGCACAATTGAAATAATACACTTCTACCTAGTGGCATATCAAGCTAAGTGTTGTAACCCCCAACATAGGTAGAAAAATCCACAAGGGCATAAAGTAAATCACGTAACAAGTAAAGTGGTGTCTTTCTAAAGGTTTATAGTGATCTTGATCCCTAGAACAAGCACTCATATGTAATGGTAGAATGTTGGTGAAATGTAATATATAGAATCTAATTCAATCAAATACATTAAATATAATATTATGAATCTAAAAAAAGTACCAAAGAAAGAAATTCATTAGAAAACAGTGTAATTTTCTTATTCAAATTTATGAGTTGCAACAATATATGCAAACACAATTACTTGCTAGATTTTTTAACATAAAAGAATAAAGTTAACTATCTTAATTAGTGAGTTGCAACGACATGGAGAACTAAGTGCTTATCAAACTTGTGAGTTGCAATAGTATATAGAAGCAAATTAATTTAAAGAACTAGTAATTTGTAATAGCATACAAAAACTAAGTAACTTGTCATATTAACAAGTTGCAAAAAACTATGTAGTTTACCTAATCAATGAGTTGCATTAAAAAAAAAATTAAATTATTAAATTAATGAGTTGCATCAAAACAAATTAACAAGTTGCAAGAATGTAAATAAACTAAATTTCAAAATTGAAACTAGAAACTAATCTATAAGGTTACAAGCATTACCTAACTAAGGAGGGAACCCAACCTCTTGAGGCAAGGCACTATTTATGAAAGAAGATAGCCTAAGTTAGTAGCACACCACTCATATAGAATTGAATAGGAAATGGAATAGAACCAAGATCTATTTATTAACAAAAGATAAGAAATCAAAACTTAGTTAATTTGCTCCTCCCTAGCCCAAGTATAGTAGGATGTATTATGCACAATTATTAAAGTATAAACTAGATTAAGAGGTCAAAGGATAATCATGAGAACCTTCATATTCCTAGGTAGTTCCTTCTCGGTTAAAAAAAAAATTCCAAATTGAAGATATCATACAAAATTTAACTCATTTAGTAGTTGACACAAGTTGCAACTAGTTTATTTTCTATTGTAGCCAGCCTTTCCTTGCTCGCAACTAACTACATATTATCACTTTATTCATTACAAGTATTGCAATTTATTGATGACATTTGTGCAGTTAGAGGTTCACTTGAGATTCATCGTGCCATTTATCCCTTATGTTGGAAATAATACTGAGAGGGGGGTGAATTAGTATTATCATATCAATATTTTTTCATTTCCCAAACAGATTTATATACGCTACTTCTGTGAAGTGAACTAGCGTGTACACGCTACTATGATTAGTGAAACCAGCATATACCCAGAGAACCTATGATTTATTTAATTTATCATGTGTTGATCTATAACCAGTGCATCGGTAACTTATTAAACAGTGTAGTAAAAACAAAATAAAGCATCACACATAAGCAACACACATGAACACCAAGATTTAAGGTGGAAAGCCAATGCGAGTGAAAACCACCTGCTATTGTCATCTCTGACTTCTTTTAATAATAAGAAAACATGTTTACAATCTTGTACTGGTGCAAACTCATACCAATACCTAGGCACCCACCTGTAGAAGGTTACAACCTTCTCTTGTTTTCCAACTTCTACTGGAAGGGAGCTACAACCCCCTAGATCTTTTACTAGCCAATGTGTTTACTAGTATGTAGGCATCGGCCTATAGAAGGCTACAACCTTCTCTCTTCCTCCAGGGACCACGTTTCATAAATTTTTAGACTGGATGCTCCTGGTACACAACAATACACATGAAGGCCTCATTTCATCAAATTTTCATACTAGACCCATCATAAACTTTGAAACTCAAACTGCATCAACCAAGAATCAGTTAATCTGAACAATCAGATCATTGTCAGTAGAACAATGTGCTAAACCCATACACCTACATCATCATTCAGAACTAGTTGCAACCTCAAAAATCATGCATCAGAATGTATACACTACTTTACTAAACCCAACCTGTGTGTATACGCTACTTCCTTTAATCAAACCTGTGTATACCTTCAAAGCTACTGAAACATAAAACTTATGAATCAAGTATGTACCAACCAACAATATATTGAACATCTATTGTCAATTTACAAAGCCTTACACAAGCAGTAGCAGAGATCACCCTTCTCACTTATACAATCAATCAATCAGATATCAAACTCCTTATGCATTCAGTTTTACATTCAGATCTAAGAAGACTTCATTGATAGATAGCATTAAAACAATAGTACTCATCAAATAGATCAGTCATCTCTAAACAACATACTTTTCTTTTTCATACGCTACTTGGAAGAGACGAACTGGCGTGTATACGCAACTTGACCAAAGTGAACCAGTGTACATATCTGCAAATATTAACTCATAACTTCGTTGCTATTCCGTACTTCAAACAAACCCAGATCATTACATTCAAAGAATAAAATAGGTGTACACAATTAGATTTGGCCCAACCAATATCAGACCATTCAATGATAATTCATTTCAAGTCTCATGATCCTGATCCAACATTGAATTCAAGGTGCACAAAATATTTCAGATCAAATCACCAACATAGTCCCTGCAACATAAAATATACTTCAGATAGATGTATTCTTAGAAACCCTTTTCACTTGCACACCCTGGCCTTATGATCTTTTCCTCCTTATATAGTTTTATGCTTTTCTCAATACCTCAGACCAAAACCACTTAGGACCTGTGGTATGCTTGGGCGGGATCAAATAGTCATTAGTCCACTCAATATTGTGGGCTAATACCATGGTATTGACCCCTAGTATTCTCTACTCTTGAAATTCCTTGATTTTCCAACCTGTTGTTGGGTATACGACTAAAGTCCCACATTGACTAGAAGTGGGGAGGATCATGGGTATATAAGGATGGAAAAATATCTCCATTGGTATGAGGCCTTTTGGGGGTAAAGCCCAAAACCAAATCCATGAGGGCTTAGGCCCAAAGTGGACAATATCATACCATTGTGGAGATATGTGGTGTCCACAGTTCGTACAAGTGGTATCAGAGCCAAGTTCCGAAGTTAGCCAAGTGGATGAATCCTCAGAATGCCGAACGAAGGTGGTGGGCCCCAGTAATATCATGATGGGATCCGTGCATGAGCTCGATTAGACAGGCGATGTGCTCTGAATTCTTCATGGATGTGTCCTGGTCCCAACACGGTGAAGAGGAGTTGACCTGGGATAGAGCAAGCTCTCTCTACCATAGAAGCTTCCCACTATATTCAACTATGAACTACTGGTATCTCCGTCTTCATTTGCGGGAATGGAGCACGCCCTTTTTTTGTGTATTGGAGCAGATATAAGTGAAACAATCTCCATGTGACGAAAGTCTATGCCATAACCAAGCATGTAAATGTAAATCATCTTCCAGACATATGGCATCAAACCCCGTTCATTTTTGAACTGAGTCGTGATGTTGCCCAGCTCTTTGTCAACTTTCTGAGAATCCATTTCACTGCCTCGAGAGCTTGCTCTATCCCAAGTCAACTCCTCTTCACCGTGTTGGGACCAGGACACATCCATGAAGAATCCCGAGCACATCACCTGTCTAACCAAGCTCATCCACGGATCCCATCGTGATATTACTGGGGCCCACCACCTTCGTTCGACATTCCGAGGATTCATCCACTTGGCTAACTTCGGAACTTGGCTCTGATACCACTTGTTAAGAAATTTACCCTAGAACACAAATTAATTACAGAGAATTACTGATAGGAACAAATATAAAATTAACCAACAACAACCATAAATGCATAAACGCTCATGTTTATTAGGGAAAACCCCAAATCTAGGGAAAAACCCAACCTAATGATATCTCATTAGCATTGGCCAAAAATCCTAGCCAATCTGACCAAGTGAGCCTTCACTGCTCACCTCCAGGCCCTTGCATTACAATGAAATCCTTCCAGCCTTTTATAAGCTCCATTACATATAATACCAGGGGAAGAATACTATGGGTGCACAATACCATGTGCCCCAAAACCATCACTGTTTAACCTGGTCAATTTTGACTCTATCCCGAGTCAAGTTTACCTAACACCTGTACGCGCTTTTCCTCTTGTGGGAGTGCGTGTATACGCATACGCGTTTTTTGTTCTATGGACCTGCATGTACACGTTGTTTTGAGTAAGTGGACCTGCGTATACATCTTAAACATCTTTTCACCATCCTTTACCTTCAACTTCTTCATTCTAATTAGTAGACTTTAGTTCCATCTTCATGTTCTTCTGTACCAATGCCTTGTTACATTTGAATGGATCTGTTACACTGTGGGTTTCCTTTCATCAAAACTAAACTGACCTGTGAGTGATTTTCCATCAAGGACAACACTTGTATCATAATGCCAACAATCTGCCCCTTTGGACTTGATGGAAACCATGTTGGTGTTGATTACTGCAAGCTATAGAAATTGTTAGAGATACTAAGCAACACCAAAATACTCTCCCCCTTTGACATCAAGGGAAAAGGGCAGACCAAGCTATTCTCCCCTTTTGATATACATTATGATGTCCATGCTCCCCCTGAGTACATGCCGAGTCTGTAGAGATATGTACCTCTATAACATGACTCTATAACTCAACTAAGTGAGTATGACCTCCCTATGACCAATGACTCATACATACATCAATCACCCAACCAAGTGGGGATATACCAATTGTTTATACATGACAAAATTAAAACAATTATTACATCATCCATCCCATGAAAAGTGGGGATACAAATTACATCATATGTCCAATAGGACTCATTGAAATATAGACCATGACAGAAGAAGTTATATCACACCCTATATCTTTACATGGATTATGCAACAAATGATATAAGTATCTGTAGCCATAGCTGAACTCAGCAACCATGATTCCAACAATGCAGAATGCATGTGAAGGATAATTCCCCCCCTGAGCCTGTGCTACCTATGGATTGTCAACAAGTCATTCTTCAAGGGATCTTTTTCAGTCAAATAAAAATCAATGAACAAAGCATATCGTCAGACTGTAATCATAAATATCAGAAGGAGCACCAATATCAAAGTCTGACCCACTATTTTTATGTCAGAGAAAACATATACACTCCTTAAGCCACAGAAACCCACGTGTATACGCGACTATATTTCATGAAACTCGCATATAATAATCTTCCTTTGAAAACTTGATTTAACAACAGGATGATGCAGCAACTACTTCCAGCTTTTGTTTGAGATATTCAAATGTTTCTCTGGGAAGCAGTTTAGTGAATATATCAGCAACCTATTCTTTTGAGGGAACATACTCGAATTTAACCTTTTGTTCAAGCACTTGTTGTTGTAGAAAATGTTACTTAATGGGTATGTGCTTGTTCATGGAGTGCATGACTGGATTTTTTGAAATATTGATGGCACTTGTATTATCACATAGAATGGAAATGGGTGGAGTACATGTGATCTAAATGTCTTTCAATGTTTGCATCATCCAAAGTAGTTGAGTGCAGCAAGATGAAGCAGCCACATATTTTTCTTCAGCTGTAGATAAGGCAATCGAACTTTTTTTCTTGCTGAACCAAGATACCAACCATGAACCCATATAGAATGCTCCTCCACTAGTAGTCTTTCGATCATCCACATTTACTGCCTAATCAACATTTGTATAAGCATGAAGAATAATATCTGTATCTTTAGGATACCATAGACCAAAGTCTTGAGTTCCTTGAAGATATTTGAAAATTCTTTTGACCGCTTGGAAATGCGATTCCTATGGATTTGCTTGGAACCTTCCAACAATTCCTATTGCATGCATGATATCAGGTCTGGTACTTGTTAGATAAAGAAAACGCACAATCATAGATCTGTAAGTTGGTTGGTTTACTACTAGTGATTCATTGTTAGAACTGAGACTGCATCCTGTTAGCATTGGAGTACATACTAGTTTAGAATATTTCATTCCATATTTCTTCAAGATATTCTTGAGATATTTGGTTTGTGAAAGAAAGATACCATATTTTGTTTGTTGTAATTGTAGACCAAGAAAATAAGTAAGTTCACCAAGTAAGGACATTTCAAATTCTTGCTGCATTACTAAAGCAAAATTCTAACTCATGGATTCTTCATTGCTATCAAAGATGATATCATCAACATACACAATAATAATTAGCAGTTTATCATTTTCAATCTCTGTGTATAAATTGCTATCTGCAAAACCTTTTTTGAAACCTTCTTGTTGTAGATATTTGTCAAGGCAGTAATACCAAGTCCTTGGAGCCTGTTTTAGACCATAGAGAGCCTTTTTTATCTTGAAAATGAGTTTTCCATCATTTCCAAGAATGAATCCTTCTGGTTGTTTAGTATAAACTTCTTCTTCTAAATATCCATTAAGAAAGGTTGATTTTACATCCATTTGATATACCTTGAATTTTCGAAAACTAGAGAGATAAAGAAACATCCTTGTGGCTTTAAGTCTGGCAATAGGTGCAAAATTTCTTCAAAATCTCTACCTTCTTGTTGAGCATAACCTTTACAAACAAGTCTGGCCTTGTTTCTAATAACTTCTCCATTTTCATTCAGCTTTTTCTTAAATATCCATTTTGTTCCTTTAACATTTTTATCATGAGGTCTAGGAACTAACTCCCAAGTATCATTCTTTTCAATTTGGTCAAGTTCTTTATCCATGGCCTTGACCCAACATTCATCTTTGCAGGCTTCATTTACATTCTGAGGTTCGGTGGAGGATAGTAATTCTAGGTAGCTTGAGGTCCCTATAAGAGTTATTATTGTCTGTACACCAACCCCCTTTTCTCCTAGAATTTGAGATTCTAGATGATTCTTCTGAACATACCTGGATGGAGTCTTTTCCTTGTCTTTTGTATCTTCTTCTGGTGCTTCATTGGTTTCTTCTTCTATATCATTTTGATTTGATGCGGGAAAGAATTCCCCAACTTCCATACTGTCATATTCCTCTGTTGATTTCATTTGTTCAGGATTTCTACATGCTTCATCAATTACAACATCAATGCTTTCAACAATTTTCCAAAGTCTTTTATTATAACATGAATATCCTTTACTTCTGGATGAATAACCAAGAAGAATTCCTTCGTCGGCTTTGGGTTCGAACTTAACAAGTTTTTCATCAATCCTTTTGATGAAACATTTGCTTCCAAACACTCTAAAGTGTTTTACAGTAGGAGGCTTACCATACCAAAGTTCATATGGAGTTTGATTTCTATTTATCCGAACATTTGCTTTGTTGAGAATAGTCATGGCAGTAAATGCAGCTTCACCCCACAAGGTTGCAGGAGTTCCATATTCATCAAACATTGCTCGAGCCATTTTTTCTGTTCATTCTTTCCACCACGCCACTTTGTTGAGGATTTCTTGCAACAGAGAATTGCCTCTTTATTCCATGTTGTTCACAAAAGTCAAAGAATTCATCTAATATGAATTCTCCCCTTCGATCATATCTGAGAAATTTTATCTTTCGATCTGATTCATTTTAAACTAGAGCATTGAAGGCTTTAAACTTTTCAAATGCTTCATCTTTATGCTTTAGTAGACCTATCCAACACATCCTGGAAAAATCATCAATAAATAAAATAGAGTATTCTTCTCCACAAGGTGACTTTTTCCTTGTTGATCCACATAAATAAGTATGGATGAGTTCAAGAGGCTTCCTTGCTGATCCTTCTTTTTCATTGAAGTGAATTCTGGTTTGCTTACCGACTTGACATGGTTTGCATACGGTATTTTCTGGGATGATGATATCTGGAAGATCACGAACTACCTTGAGACTACATGCTTTTCTTATATGAGAAAAGCTTAGATGTCCCAATCTTCTATGCCATAGCCAGTTTTCATCGGTTTTTCTTAGATAGCATTGTTGTTGTCCTCCTTTGAGTATGTATAAGTTCTTTGGAGTTATTTTTCTTTTGATCATGGTCTTTCTAGTATCAAGCTCATGAACCACACATCCGTTTGATCAAAACATGACTTCATTTCCTTGATCACACATTTGACTGACATTCAATGGGTTATGCTTTAAACCATCTACATACATGACATTTCCATCTTTAACCTTTTCTTTCAAGAAGACATAATCTTTACCTTTAATGACAGTTGGAGTGTCATTTCCAAATGAGACATTCTTTTCTTTTTCTAAAGCATTATATGAATGAAGTTTCTTTTTATCACCTGTCATGTGTTTGGAGCATCTGATGTTGATGTACCACTAATTTTCTTGTCCTTCTGCATACAAAGCAATGCCACATCTTTCTAATTGGGATTCCTTCTTTCTCCATATCTTGGGATTTAATGATGTTTGCTTCTTTTTAAGTGATGGCTGAATTTTTCTCCTGCATTCAAATTCTTCATGACCAAAGTTTTTACAAATCAAACATTCTACTTCATTTTCAAGAGGAGAAAAGTTATTATAGGAACTTTTCTTGATTCCTGTTACACTCCTTTGATTTTGTGCTTCTCTAGTCATGATGGTGTTGTAAGAAACACATTGAGTAGCCTTATTCCCAAAGTTATGACACAAAAAACATTTCCCATTAAAGAAGTTTCTGTGATCATAGAATCTTTTGGCATTGTTTACATGTTGGTTGAAGATTCCACTGATATTCATCCTTGATAAATTGGGTATGATTTACCTGATTAGTAATTTTATTCCTTTACTGACGATTGACATACTGTTCACTGTTCTTTGCTGCATCAAGATAACTTCTGGTGGAGGCTGACGGCTTATGTGATTGACATGATTCTTCAGTATATCCAAGACTTGTCTTTATCAGAGGAGAACACTAAAAATTGATGATTTCATTTAAAGTTTTAGATCCTTTAGCAAATCTAAGATTAAGAGATTTTGTCTTCTCAAGTTCTTTTCTTAGACCCACAATTTCACATTCTAGATTTTCATTGTGTTTTTCTCTTTCAGTGAGTTGGTGTGTCAATGTATCGATGATCATATTCTTTTCTTCTAAACATATTTTGAGTTTAGTAATTTCTTCAAGAAAGTCTTCCTCTTCTAAGGCATCCAAAAAACCATCGTTTTCATAAGCCATGAGTAGTCTATAATCTTGGTTGGTTTCATCTTCATCACTATTGGATAAGGCATCACTATCTTCATGCGTATAGTAACTCCTTCTATTCACAACCTGTTTTCTATTTCCTTTTTCATATTCCTTTCCTTTTTCATACTTATCTTTATGATGACAATTGGCAGCATAATGATCGACTCTACCACAAGCAAAGCATTTGAAAGGTAGCTTACCTCTGAATCTTCTGGAACCCCTTTGAAGCTTCTTGACAAAATTTACCTCATCTTCTTCTTCTACGATGTGTTATGATTCATTGTGCCCTTCCTTTTCTTTTCCCTTTGCTGACGCCTTAAAAGTAGCTTCTCTCATATCTGATGGACCTCCTTTTCTCATTTCAAAGGTAGTTAGGATTCCATGGAGTTGAGTCACAGTAATAGTTTGAAGATCCTATTTTTCTTCTATGGCATACACTTTTGACTCAAATTTAGAAGACAAAGATCTCAAAATTTTCTCAACTAAAGTAGCTTCCTTTATCTCTTCACCCAGATTCTTCATACAATTATCAATCTCATCTATACGTAAAAATTAACTAGCAACACTCTCATCACTGTGCATCTTAAGAGTTTCATCCTGAATTCTGATAGCTTGAAGCTTATCAAATTTTAACTGAGAGACTCCTTGGTAGCTCTGAATGATTTTGTCCCATATCTCTTTAGCTATCTTGAGCTGCATGACTTTGACAAATTTTGATTCTGGCAGACTTCCCAATAACATATTGACATCTTTGGCATTAGTTTCATATAACTTCTTACCTAAAGAGTCTATAGGAATTGCTGCTGGAAATTGATATCTTCCTTCCACAATTTCCCAAACATCAGCTCCAAGCGATTATAGATAGGCTCTAGTTCTTATTTTCCAATATACTAAGTTTCTCCCATTGAAGATTGGTGGTCTGATGGATCCCATGCCTTCCTAATTATTCATCTTGAAAGATGTTCCTTCAAGTGATCAAGCTTCTTCTGAAGGACCTATTCTAATACCAATTGTTGGAAATAATACTAAGAGGGGGGTTGAATCAGTATTATCATATCAGTAATTTTTCATTTCCCAAACAGATTTATATATGCTTATTCTGTGAAGTGAAGTAGCGTGTACACGCTACTGTGATTAGTGAAACCAGCGTATACATAGAGAACTTGTGATTTAGTTAATTTATCATGTGTTGATCTATAACCATTGCATCAGTAACTTATTAAACATCGCAATAAAAACATAATAAAGCATCACACATAAGCAACACACATGAACACCAAGATTTAAGGTGGAAACCCTATGTGGGTGAAAACCACCTGCTGTTGTCATCTCTGTCATCTTTTAATAATAAGAAAATCTGTTTACAATCTTGTATTGGTGCAGACTCATACTAGTATGCACACACCCACCTACAAAAGGTTACAACCTTCTCTCATTTTCTAGCTTCTATTGGAAGGGAGCTACAACACCCTAGCTCTTGTACTAGTCAATGTATTTACTAGTATGTAGGCACCGACTTACAAAAGGCTACAGCCTTCTCTCTTCCTGCAGGGACCATGTTTCATAAATTTTCAAATTGGATGCTCCTAGTACACAAAAATACACATGAAGGCCTCGTTTCATCAAATTTTCACATTGGACCCATCAGAAACTTTGAAACTCAAATTGCATCAACCAACAATCAATTAATTTGAACAATCATATCATTGTCAACAGAACACTGTGCTAAACCCACACACCTGCATCATCATTCAAAACCAGTTGCAACCTCAAAAATCATGCATTAGAATATATATGCTACTTTACTGAACCCAATCTGCATGTATACACTACTTCCTTTAATCAAACCTGTGTATACCTTCAAAGCTATTGAAACATAAAACTTCTGAATCAAGTCTATACCACCCAGTCTATACCAACCAGTAATATATTTAACATCTACTATCAATTTACATAGCCTTCCACAGGCAGTAGTAAAGATCACACTTCTCACTTATACAATCAATCAATCAGATATCAAACTCCTTATGCATTCAGTTTTACATTCAGATCTAAGAAGACTTCATTGACAGATGGCAGTAAAACAATAGTACTGATCAAACAGATCAGTCATCTATGAACAACATACTTTTATTTTGCATACACTACTTGGAAGAGCCAAACCGACGTGTATACGCAACTTCACCAAAGCGAACTAGTGTACAGATCTGCAAATATTAACTCATAACTTCATTACTATTCCGGATTTTATAAAAACCCAAATCATGACATTCAAAGAATAAAACAGGTATACACAATTATATCTAGCCCAACCAATATTAGATCATTTAATGATAAGTCATTTCAGGTCCCATGATCCTGATCCAACATTGAATTCAAGGTGCACAAAATATTTCAGATCAAATCACCAGCATAGCCCCCTTCAACATAAAATATACTTCAGATAGAAGTAGTCCTTAGAAACCCTTTTCACTTGCACACCCTGGCCTTGTGATCTTCTCCTCCTTATATAGTTTTAGGCTTTTCTCAATACCTTAGACCAAAACCACTTAGGACCCTGATATGCTTGGGCGGGATCAAATAGTCATTACTCCGCTCAATATTGTGGGCTAATACCATAGTATTGATCCCTGGTATACTCTACTCTTGAAATTCCTTGATTTTCCAACCAGTACACGCTTTTCCTCTTATGGGAGTGCATGTATAGGTATAAGCATTTTTGTTCTGTGGACCTGCGTGTACATGCTATTTTGACTAAGTGGACTTGCATATACATCTTAAATTTCTTTTCACCATCCTTTACCTTCAACTTCATCATTTTGATTAGTAGACTTTAGTTCCATCTTCCTATTCTTCTATACCAATGCCCTATCACATCTGAATGGGTCTATTACATTGTGGGTTGCCTTAAATCATCAAAACTGAACTGACCTGTGAGTGAGTTGCCATCAAGGACAACACTTGTATCATAATGCCAACACCTTAATGGTAACAGTTATCCTCAATAGATAATTTCCAACATGTTGTAGCATCATGAGTGTTGCAACAATAGTTTCAAGCAAGTTGTGACACCAGTTTTATTGGTTTTGTCATGTTACAACAATAGAGTTGTAGCTTTGTACTTTGTTGTATTGCAACAACAGAGTCGCAACACAATCTTATACCATGTTGTAGCAATTAGAGTTGTAGCACTATGCTCTTGCCATGTTGTAGTGGTGTGTTATGACACAAAACATTTTTATCATTGTAGCAACTAGAGTTGCACCTATTTTCCTATATTTATGTTGCAGTAGTGGGATTTGTAACACCTATTGTGTAGTTGTATGCCAACAAGGAGATTTCAGTGCTTTGTTATAGCAACAAGGTATTTGGGTGCTTCAATGATATGGGGGTGCTGCTATAACTTGAAAGTGTTATAGCAACACATGATGGTATTGCAACAATTATTTGTCACCTTTGTTTCAAGGGTACCTAATTGAGTATACCTCAAGTAGTATCTCATTAATTCTCACAAATTAGCATAAAATGGTAAATTCCTTCCTAACTTCATAATAATGAGCATTAAAGTGACATAATAGGAAGATAAATGTATCTCGATAAAAAATGCATCAATATGGGAAAGATAAGTGATAAATGATATGAAAATGGAAAAGAGATATAAAAGGTGTTGGATGGGTATTAAAAAGATGCCAATTTGGGAACCCATCAATAGGGAACTATGGAAACCTAATTTCTCAATTCTCTATAATTTGTTACTAAAGGTTTCCTCTTTAAACCCATTTTCAATAATAATAAATAAATTGGAAGTAGACCAATCTCATTGGATGATGATTATAACTCACCCATGAATCCTCTGTTGACCTTCTATAGGGATATATTTCCCATAAAATACATTTGAAATAGGTATTTCGGTCTACTATCCACTAATAACTTTTATAGTCAATTGGTGTTGACTATATAGACAGATCCCTTGTTTGTTGACTATATGCATGGATTCAATGTATAATAATCAACTTAACTACTCTCAATGTATTCTATCTACATTACCTTACTTAATTCCTAGCCTAAGGTACCCTAGTACCATAATTCAAGTTTGTCATGGTTTCATGCATACTACCATGTTATTCATTAATTAATATTATGAGTAGGATAGTACAAATATGCATAACACTTAAAATATATACACAAAAATGAAGACACCATTAAGCATTGAAACACATAATAGAAATACTTATCTTTTGTAAATCACCAACTCGTAGTAGACCTTGGACATTCCACCCAACCATATACCTTAATACTCTAAATCTTTTAGCAGTTGGTCACCCTCAATTTGGGGCTATCATTCCACCAATGCATAGACTAAGCTAGAGACAACTATGGTCTCATAGTTAGTAACAAATAAGTATTAGGCCAAGTATCAACTCCAACATCCTTCCTAACTATAGTACTGTGTACAAAATATAAGGTGTCACACTCCCTTCTCTACCTCTATAGCCCTTTAAGTTGTGTCACTTTCCTTCCATGGATTTTAGCATAGGCCATCGATGAAATTTCAATGTAACATAGCTCTGGATGGTTGAATTTCCCTTAAGAGTCTTATAGGCACCCCCCATGCCTCACAGTGACAATCTTACCTAAGCAATTCCACCTCCAAGCTCTAGCCTTACATAAGACAAGGAAGGAAAATTTGCCACAAAATCCCACTAAGGAATCCATGATAGTTCATTGGGTCATGGGGATCATTGGTTGTTCAAACTCACTTAACATTATTATGTAACATAATCCAACAAGGAACAAGGGAAGAATGTTGAAAAAATTATGGTTGAAGAACCATTGGAAAATAAGACTTAATATGCATATGTTCTTTTCACCAAGTGTCACCCAATGAACTTACCCCCACCACTTGGGAACTTGAGTAGACTAACCATCATTTCATTTTTTGACTTAGGATAAAACAACAAAATATGACTTAGATTTATACCACTCCCTTTCGTAAATTGACTTTATGAATATTTATTATTTTCTTGCCTTAGGAACCGTATCATGGTTCCACCCCCCTCACCTTTTCCTCTCATGGAGTTCTAGCTCCCCACCTCTCATGTCTATCTTGGTCTACATCTATGGTATTTTATTAGCATAAGTGTAATTACATGTTATATAACTAGGCATACTAGCCTTTTATCACATAGGTTCTCTAACTTTAACCACACGGGAACTTTGGTCTCAATACATATAGACATGTGAATGTAGACCTCAAGATATATATATATACATGGGCATGTATTCTCAAAACACCCCGACTCACCAAACTAGTAGAATATGTACAATATACAAAAAAGTCATTTTAAGGGTGGTACAAGGACAATAATCACTATTTCCATTTTCTAGTGGTCTTTCTAAATGCATTTGTCTTCATGATCCCTTAGGAATAAGGTTGACTATTATGCTTGGGGGCTAGGGAAAGTATCAAACAATCTAGTTAAAGCTTATTCATAGTGGTGAGGATTTTCCATCACAAATAATAAAGGATAAAGAATATGATAATGTTTGGTGGCCGAAAATGGTCAATAAAACAATTGTAGGTTTAGAAAGCCCAAAGGATCAAATTGAACTCATTTATCTCTCTGATCAAACAAATTCTTCCAAAAATTATGTTTAGAAATTATAATTTAGTGGTTATTTAT
This sequence comes from Pinus taeda, assembly GCA_000404065.3. Lineage (NCBI taxonomy): Eukaryota > Viridiplantae > Streptophyta > Pinopsida > Pinales > Pinaceae > Pinus > Pinus taeda. Next base: position 124,169 of record APFE031267799.1, read on the forward strand.
TAACACTCTAATCAATTTAGTTTCATGGTTAATATAATAATTATTATTTTTTAACACCCTAATTAGCATGCACACCTCATTAAGTAAGAGTTGAAGGTGGCTTAGAAAGGATGAATCATGGAAGCTTTCCTCTCAACACCACATGGCTTACAAGACTTCAACCATGTTAATTCAATGGATATATATAATATTCAACAAGAAATATGGGAATATATCATTTCAACAAGCCACTCCAGGATTTATTGTGGGTGAATTTGCCTTTGGGTTTCAATGGATTTGAAAACTTAAGAAAGTTCTATATTGCAATATAGGTGCATTCGGAATTTTAGAATGGATATGGTCAATCATGTGTTGCGATAATTTTCGTTCAAAGCTATTCAACAGTGATGGTTTTATGTTACATTAGTTCTTTAATATTGGTAGTCTTCTATGTTCTAACAAAACATGTTTTGATTTTTGTCTTTCTTTTTTAAGCTTGTTGTTTTCAATGTCTTTGAAATTATAGTTGGGAATAGTTAATGGAGAAAAATATTTTGCATGATTTGGAAATTGATCTTCTAGTTTGGGGATTTTTATTTTGATTATTTGGTTGTTTGTCTCTATTAGTCTAGCCAATGTTTTTCTTGGCTATATAAATGTGAAAAGTATAATTAATTTTATTACTTCTACCGATGCCTTTCTTGATTTTGTAAATGTGGAAAGTATAATTAATTTTATCATGTAAATGTGAAAAATATAATTGATTCTATTATAAACAAGTGTAATATGCAGTATTGTTGCATACTACCTACTCCTTATGCAAAAAGTAATAGCATAACTTATTGTAACTAGGATAAAAATAATACTACTACTATGTAAAAGAATTCTATATTTATAGAGAATTTTTAACATATTTTTCTCGGTTGATTACTATGTTGAGTAGCAAAGTTACTTTTATGTCTGTTATGCTAAATGGAATGAGAAGAAAATCAAATTTTGTATTTATATTATGCATAAAACTATCATTTTAGAGGTAGATGAAGTTGTTTGTAAATAAAATGTTGAAATCTATAGGTTATAAAAAAATTAAATTGAAGTATTGGAAATTTTTTAAATTAATTTTGTAAGCATGAATTTTATTACGAAACTTTCCCCAATGGAGGTGATCATAGGTAACTTCGAGGTGAGTGGTGTTGGGTGTGGAGCCTGATTATCTTCCTAATTCATAGGTCTTGTTTCAACCATGTTTGGATCCAATTCCCTGATGGGGGGGGTGGGGGGGATTTCCCTTCCACTATTGTTGTTAGGGGAGTCATCCCCCCTTTGCTAAGCTTTGGGGGAAATGCCCTTGAAAGAAAATTTGCCTTGTAAAATTTTGTAATTTCATAGTCAATTTGGGTGATTCATTAGGCAGAATATCTAACTGTAGAATTTATGTTAATTCAGGGTTTTTTTTCCCTAGAAGGTAACCCTCTGTTTATATGAGGGAATTCTATTGTATTATTCTATGTGAGAAAAAGAGAGGACTCTATGTGAGAGTGAAGAGGAAGTTACAAATAATTTGTTGTAGGTTAATCTCTTCAATTTATTGGATAATATAAAAGGAAGGACTCGTTGTTTCTCTTTCGACGTAGCCCAAATTGGGTGAACAAATTATATTTGTGTCTCTTGTTTTATGCTTTTCTGTGTTTATTTTTTGCAATATTATATGTGTCCCATTGCTCTGTTATTTAATTTCTAACAAGTGAAGAAATTATTAATGGCTCTCCCATGTAGCATTAAGGTGAGAAAACGTGGCAAGGATACTCATGCTTGAGAAAAGGTGATGAATGTTCTTGAGAGAGGACAAAGGCATAGGTTAAGTGTTAATCTTCTAGGAAATTGTTCGTATTGTTGGTTGTGGGTGATGGGAGGAACAATTGAAATGGGAATTTTTTGTTATGGTGTGTAGGGTGGCTCCTCATATCAGACATCCTTTACCCCTAGTGAAGTGAATTTTGTATTGTGTGATGACTACAATAATTCTAAGTTCACGTTTGGAGGAGCGAAGGAAGAGGGTGTTTTAGTGTTGGATCCTTGCCTGAGACGAGAGCTCGAGTGAATTATAGACAATTCAAGCTCCAAGAAATGTGGGGAGGGTGAGTTAGTGCATACATGGCCTCTGATAGCATGAATTTGTTGGCAGGGCTTCCTTTCTCAATTGTGCTATAATCCAAGATTTTTGTGCATTTTGTATTGGCAGTTTCTTTTTGTGGTTCGTCAGTTTGGCTATAGTGGTTTTTAGTATAAGATAGCATAGAAGGCAGATGTCGCTTGATTACATGTAGTCTTTTCTCTTTTAGTGGTTTTGTTAATGGGATTATTTGTGCTGGATGTCAAAGCACTATGAGCCAAGTCTTTATGATGGTGTTCTAGGTTTCCAGCCGCATGTGGAGGTATTTATTTCGAAAGTCCCATCCCTATGGAACCTCCTCTGGCTTACTGGGCATTCAAGGTTTTGGTTTTATGGTGGGGTTTTCTATGGAGGATTCCATTGGAGTCGCTCATCCCTATTGGAAAGTCATCATTGTTGTATTCAGGGAGGGGGTGTACAATTTAGTCAGGTGTGTGTGACAGAATTGGGTGGTTTGGTCTGCAGAGGGCCCATGCAACAATAATGTGACTATATTTATAGAGGTGTGGTTCTGTGGGGTTAGGGCGTCACCCAATCGATGGAATTAGGATATCATGGCATGGAGCTTGACCAACAACCTGCTCACTCTCCTGGAAGAGTTGATTTCCATTTGATACGTTGGAAGCTAAAATTAGACAAGTGACCCTCATGGTGGAACAATTGGCTAGAGAAATGCATGATTATTGAAATGAGGTAATTTCGTTTATGAATGACCTCCAACACAACTAGTGGCACATCTATGATAGGCTGGTCTCTCTGTAGCATGGACATAAACAAATTCACGACCAGCAGGATCGACTGGAAGGGAGAATGGATCACATGGAGGCCCATGTTCATGAGGCATTTTGTCTTCACAAGCCACTTGATAATGACATTGACACTCTTTCCCCAGGTAATATAATTTCATCAGGATGATAGTCAAATGCATGCTAAGTTTAGGTATTTTTTATTCACTTTGGATTATTTGTATGAATTATTTTAGCTTTCTCTTGCTACTGTCTATGTTTCGCTGCCATCACCTTTTGGCTAACAAGTCTATTAAGAATGAGGCCAAATGTGTTTTGAAATAAAGCTCCTCACATTGTATATTTTAAATGATAGAATAGAAAATTTTGGTTTACAGAGAAAAAAAAAAAAAAAAACTTATTTAAAGTATATCATAAGTAATATTTGTTAAAGATTTCAAATATAACTTTTATACTTTAAAAAAGAAAAATGAAAGTTGATTATTCAAACTTATGAATTATTTTATTAAGAAATTAAAACTTAGTTTTAAAATACATATTACTAAATATTAAAATAGTTTAATTTTAAGATACACAAATTGTTTGAAGTATGAGAGTTTAAAATTTAGAAAAACTGGAAAATAATGGTCACTAGACTTTTTGCAAATGTAAAAAATTTATGTTAAAATACATAATTGAAATTTATTAATGGGTTAATAATACAACGAAGCAATCAAAGTGTGATATTTTAATTTGGAACTTGATTAGACATCATGTTTTAGAAGCATATCATTGTATATCTATTTCAACGATGAGTTTAATAAAAAAATTAAAGGGATTAGATCTTTAAGATGTAAATTTATTTTTATATAAAAATTGAAGAAAGATTTGTGCTATGAGAGATTTGATTCCTCCCAACCCTTAATACATATGAAGTTAAAATAAATTTATGTGCATTATTAATAATATCATTTATATAAATTTCATATGTTTATATATAAATATATTTTGTGTTTCAGTTTATTAAAACATTGATAATACATATATGCTACACTTATTTTTGGACATGTTTTATAGTTTTTATAATTTATTTTTTATTGTGTAGCATGATTACAATTAATTGATTATGCTGATGATGATGAGTAACGTCCACTAAGACTAATGTGGTCTATCGAACCTAAATAAAAGAGAGTCTAATTGACATTCTTGATAATCTTGTTTCTATGATCAAGGAGCAGGGAAAGAAGCGTTCCAAGACCGCTATAGTTGGGCTGGATTAATAAGTCAAGAAGATTGGAGGTGTGGCTGATGATAAGGAATTGAGAGCAGATGTAGGCAAGAGTTAGGCGGTGTAAAAGGAAGTTCTTTTCATCTTCCACCTTCTTAGTATCACAAATCTGATAGATTTTATTTTCCCATGGAGTTTTGAGAGTAGACCACTACCCGATCTCACTCTGGAGTTGATGAAAGATATTTCTAATCATAGTGATGTTCATTTTCTTCGTAGTTCTAGTCAACATAGAGAGATAATCCTGGTTATCAAGGGTGGGGTTGATCACCTCCTTATAGTACCTTAGCTTCCTTTTACCCTCCAACTCCTTAGAATCCAACATCTTGTCCTTAAAACTGGAGGTAATAGTATCTTTGATATTGTCCTTGCTTCCCATGACGATCTCCTCCTTAATCCCTCAAAGGTTGAGCCAAGGCTGAGGATCCTGGTGCCACCCACACTTGAGGCATAGGTGGGGGTTTTGACTAAAGTTAGAAGAAAATTTTGGGAGCCTCTTGGATTCCATATTGTGAAGCTTCTTCTTATACATTAGATATCTAAACGTACTTGCACTTTCAATGGGGGACAGGCTGACTTCGATCAAGAGGATAGGATAGGGAGTATTTCCCTTGATATTGAGGTTATAGGTTATGAATTGCTTTTGGATGTTCTCAATATTTCTCCATGACTCCCTATATATATTGCACCTCCAAACTTCACATCTGTATCAGATAATAGGGGTGATGAGGGTCTCAAAGAGGAATCTTTTTTTACTCCAAATGTAAATATCAGCTGACTTACAATTGTTTTCAAGCTCATAAATATAAGCTTTCCAACCCCCAATAATTCTTTTCTCGATGCTATAATTCTAGTTGAGCTAATGAGGAAAGTCAATACCCAAAATATTTATAAGAATAAACTTGCTCAAGATAATGGTTATCAAAGAAGAAACTACCATGGGTGATATTTTTGGATTTAATGATCATGACTTTAGTCTTTTCGGTATTGACTTTCATACCCATCTTGGAGCAGTATTCATGAAGAGTCTTAAGCTAATTGTCCAGGTCATCATGGCTCCTTGCAAGAAGAATGATATCATCAGCATATAGGAGAAGAGTAATGATAATACCAGCAAGCTCAGTGCCTTTGTAGCCCACAATTTCCAGCCACTCCTCTCGCTTATCGATGTAAATACCAAAAAGGGTAGGGGAAAGGGGACAAACTTACTTAACCCCGATATTACATTTAATATCTTTAGACCACCCTTCGTTGGTATTAAGCTTGGCAATGATAGTCTCGTAGAGGCGGATCATAACAATCCTTAGTTCAGGAGGAACCATGAGCTCTTCAAGCCTCTCCCAGAGCTTATCTCGGGGGATAGTGTTGAAATATTTTCTAAAGTCCACAAAACAACATATGAGATCAGTTTTACCATTGCGACATTCATAGCTTTTTATATATTGTTTGTGGCATATATTTATATATTTATTAGTTATATATTCTGAAATATCATAGTTATTAATAATATGAATTATCGTTATTTAAATTTATTTGAGTGTGACATGTATATTAATAATTTTGTAGAGAAATATTGTTTACAATATGGGAAACATCTTAACTACTCCTATAGAGGAGGATATATTCTCTTTGGAAGACGTAGAGTTCAAGATTAAGAAGCTCATTAGTGGGAAAACTTGGGATATTTAAAGTTACCAAGATGAAATTTTCAAAATGGGAAGATCTATCATCATCCCTCATATTCACAAACTTCTCAATTTGGAAGTAAAACATGGCTTCCCTAAGCTTTGGACACAAAAGTTTATTTTTCCTATCTTTAAAAGTGGGGATAAAAACATTCCCTCTAACTGTAGGACCATTATGACTAGCCACATTTTAGCCAAATTGTATGGGATCATTTTGGAAAAGAAGATTAGCCTCTGGCTTAAAAGCCATGGTAAAAGAGCTAAAGGGCAAGCTAGATTTAGGAGAAAATACTCAACTATTGACCATCTTATCAACCTTAGGATCATTGTTGAGGAATGCCATAGTAGTAAAATTGATGACTTTTGTTGTTTTGTTAACTTTAGAAAATATTTCAACACCATTCGTTGGGATAAGTTATGGAAAAGACTCGTAGAGATGATGGTTCCTCTTGAGTTGAGTGTTTCTATAATTTTACTATACGAGAATGTTTTTGCCAAGATTAAGACCATGCTGGGTGGTCTAAAGAGATTAAAAGCAATATTAGTGTTAAGCAAGGGTATCCCCTTTCCCCTACCTTTTTTAGCATTTACATTGATAATCTAGAAGATTGTTTGGAATCTACAGGATGAAGCAACCCCAGGTTCGCTACTACGGTCATTGTTCTTTTGCTTTATGTTGGCTATATTGTTCTTCTAGCTAGAAGCCATGATGATCTCGATAAGCAGCTTAAAACCCTCCATGATTACTACTCCAAAATGGGTAATGACTATTAATTTACTGAAAAGACTAAAGTCATGATAATTAAATCCCAAAATATCAACCATTATAATTTTATCTATGATAATAATTACTTGTAGAAATGTTCTTCATACAAATATTTAGATATTGACATGCATCATCAAATCCACTAGAATTATAGCATCGAGAAAAGGATTATTGGAGGTTGGAAAGTTTAATATGAGATTGAAAATAGTTATAATTTGGTTGATCTTTGGGTTTAGAGTAAACAAAAGTTCCTCTTTAAGACTCTCGTCACCCCTATTATTTTATATGGATTTGAGGTTTGGAGTTTCAATATATCTAGAGAATCATGGAAGAAGGTTGAGTTGATCCAAAACCAGTTTATAACCTACAACCTCAAGATTAAAGGAAATACTCCCTATCATATTCTTTTGATTGAAGCTAGCTTTTCCCATAGTGAAAGCATGTCTATGTTTAGGTGTCTTATGTATAAGAAGAATCTTTACAACATGGAAGCCAAGAGGTTCCCCAAAATTGCTTGTAACTATATCCAAAACCCCCACCTCCATTTCAAATGGTGATGGCACAAGGATGCCTAGTCTTGGCTCGACCATTGGGGGATAAAGGAGGAGATCATCTTGGAGAAGAAGGATAATATTAAAAATACTATTACATCCAAATTTAAGGATATGCTGTGGGATGATAAGGAGCTAATGGGGAAAAGGAAGTGAAGGTATTATAAGGAGGTGCTCAACCCCACTCTTGCTAACCAAAATTATCTTTTTGTTTTGATGAACATTAAAAATAAGATGAACATTGTGAAGATAAGAACTAATTCTCATGAGCTTCAAAGTGAAACTAGGCATTAGCCCATTTCCAAAACACCTTGGGATGAAAGAATATGTCACCTTTGTGATACTAAGAGGGTTGAAAATGAAAATAACTTTCTCTTGAATTGCTCAGATCTTACTCACATCCATTCGCATTTCCAAAACATTTGTGACACTACCAACCTTCCTGACTTGTTAAGTCAACAAAACTATAGTGTTCTAGTAACACTTCGTTCCTTTCATTTTTATCATCGAAATAAAATATTAAAGAGTCTCAATTAAAATCTTACTTTCTTAAGGTTTGATAGACCGCATTGGTCTTAGTGGACACTAATCATCATCATCGTCAGCATCATCACTAAAAAGACATTACAATATCACAAATTCAATTTATTATTTTTTTATTGATCCAATATTTTATTTTATTATTTAACATGTAATTATAATATTTCTTCCATATTAACTTATTTTGATATTTATTGAATTTAAAAAATAAATAAAAAATACATATTTGAGAGTGAAGATTTCCACAATTATATATTGTTTGGATTTTATGGAGATGAATTGTGTAGATGTTTCCCTTGTCTGATGTTTCAAGTGGACACCACCCATCATTAGGGGATGATGGGTGGAGTGTCCACCCAAAACATCGGACAAGGAAAACATCTACACAGTTCATCTTGAGAAGATTTAGGCAAAATACATATTACCTTATAATAATATTTTATGAATCAAATAAAATAATTTGAAAAATACATTTTATAACTAAAATTTTATATCAAAATAAATCAAATAAACTTTAAAATAAAAGTTTTCAATTTATTATTTTATTTTTGTGTAAGGTTCGACATTTAATTACTGATGAGAATAAGTACAAGCAATTATACTTGGTGTTAAGGGCCACCTAGCAAGGAAACCGGCCCAAAACCACCAATTTAAAGTCTTTAGGTTACATACGTAAACTTAACTAGTATGTCTTTCAACATCATATACATGAGTGAGCGTGATTTGCAAAATGACACAGGATATCCAAAATTTTGGCTTGGAGCCACAAAAATGATAGTGCTAACACTATGCATGACTAGTCTAACTTATGAAGGATAGAAGACCAAATATAAGATGACCAACCAATAGGCTAACAAGAGATAACTGGACCATGCAACTAGACTGTGAAGAGCCACAAGCCCTAAGTAGTGAATTTGATCACACACGGTAGGAATGTCATCAGCTCCACCGAAGCCTTAATTTCAATGTTACCCCAACAACATTTGATGAGCAACCTCCATGAATTTCCATCTCACCACCCTAGTTTCACCTTTCCTTTTAGCCAGTTGACAACTCATAGTGCCCTGTTGTCAAATGTAACCAAGTTTTGAACAACTCCAAGGTACCGAGAGATGCCCCCCCAAGCAACACTCCCGATTGATGAGCCAGCACATCGGGATTACCCAACCACACTCTAAAATATCGATACAGCCCACCATCACTATAGACCATGCCCCTGATTAGTCCATAACAGAGAGAATAGGCAAACAAAGTAACCATGAACTAGTCTCCTCCACAATTGAACTTATAGATGATTAAGCACCATGAATCCCCCCTGACGTGATAATTCCACTAAGAGACTAGATGCCCTAGGTCTGAAATGCGAGTCAGAGGGTCAAGGTGGAGTCCTTGTTCATCCATAAGAATTATCTAGGTCAGGAATTGTCCCATTTCTACTTTATAGAAAGCCTCAATCTCCATGTGGATGAAAAAAGGAGAATTCTACATGAAGGTGTCATCCCCGATCACCAATAAATTTCCAAGATGAGTGACATTGCACTAACCTTACACCATAACTCGAGTTGCAACCCAAAACACATTATTATTCTCCATGAAGTCAGAAGGATGTATGTATTCCTCACACACTAAAGCATTAAACCCACTCAAATATCCCATAGGCAGAATGACCTTGTAATTATGATGCTCCATAATGAAACAAGCTTGGAGGTATTGTCTCGCATCTATAGTGGATGCTCCAACCATGATAATATTTATGGGAGTGTATCATTGAGCCTATGTTGATGTATGTCCCCCCAGGTGTAGAGCCCAACCATCATTGACAGTCATATCAATTCGATAGCCCGACATTTGTACCTATGGTGGGGAAAAGTTTACAAATTAATAATCGTGCATTTTTAATTAAAACAATATTCGAAAAAATACAGTTTAATATAAAAGTTATAAAGAATATGTCATATACATAAATTAAATGAAAGAACATAATACCAATTTTTAAAACAATATGTTTAAAAAAAATAAAAATGAAGAAATAACAATAAAGTGGGTATCATATTGTCATATGTAAAGATTTGATGGTACACAAAATTAATGGTTAGGACACTTGACCTGAATTCAAATTATATTACTCTATCCTATATACAGATTTGTCTGTCCTATATACAGATTTGATGGTACACATAATTAATACTTAAGACAGTGAGTGATAATATTTTTTTTTTTAATAATTTTGTTTTCTAATAATTTTATTTAAAACCACATAAAAATAATAATTTCTTGTACATTCACTAATAAAAAAACTAGAAATCTAAATTTTAAAATTTTAAAAATTAATTTTTTAATTTTCAAAAATATTCAATTTAATATTTTTAGAGAATTAAAAAATTAAAAAAAAAAAAAAAAAAAATCTATGAAGTTTATAAAAATTTAAAAAAATAAATATTAAACAATATTTTGAAAAAAAATTATTAAAATATAAAATTATTTTCTTCTAATTAGTTGATGCGCCTATTTTTATGTGGCTTTAAATTGAATTATGAAATATAAAATATTATATTAAAAAGAATCTAAAAATTATTTGGCATAATATTTGTTATTGCGGTCTTTACATAACAGAATGCCATGTGGATAGCTCCTCACCATAATTTAAGCAAGTATTTGCATAAAATATGGTGGGTAGCTATCCACATGCCATTTTGTTGTGAAAAGAACGCAATAACAATCATTATTCAATTATCATTATTCAAGTTTATTTGAGTATTTTTATGTGATTACCTTTTGTCCTTTATTTTATTTTTTATTTAAAAATAAACTTCTAACCACAAATTATATAGAGTTTATCAATTATATAAAAACAATATTTTGATATCAATTACTTTCAAATATACTTTTAAAATAAACACATCCACAATCATATAATAATTATTTTATATATACATCCATAATATATAATGAATATCGTAAATAATTTTTCAATATTTATATAAAAAAAATGAAACTATATATCAATTACATTTATATCAAATAACATGAAATAGATAAGTAAGTCACCAAGAGTTGTTAGTGCCCACCATTATTTATGTTTTTTTAACACTTTAATAATTAGGAGTAAAAATATATGTATGTAGACTTAATTATATAATTTTACTTAATATCAATAAAAAATGGGTAAAAAAATATTAGTAATAAATCAAAATGGTTATTAATTCAAACAACAAATAATTATGTAAATAAAACAACTCCATTTTTAATATTTATAATTTTTCATTGTTGAAAGCATTTGTCTACATTATGCAATTTTAGTTCTTTTTTCCTTTCATGCAAACTACAACAATATCTTATTGTTCATATGGAATCAAAGATACAAAAACATGGCTATGCCATATGAAGGAAATCATGGAGGGTCCAACTACAATAAATGTTCATATTTACATGACTCAAAACTGATAAGAGAGTCACCGAGAAACTATAAAAAAAACTAACTAATCATTCATACATTGAAAGTCTAGAAAAGAAGACCCATAGATTCTTCCGACCATAATCTGAGAATTTTCCACGACATACAAGAGAGATACAAACACTATTTTTATAACATTGATACTCATAATCAACATATGATTCATTCAAAAAGCTATAACTAGTTTTAGACACAAAAGACAAAGATAAACAAATCTTAATTAGTCGAAGGCCCAAAAAAGATGATAAAGACCAGAAAAGAGGCATTCTCCTCTGATCCATTCTTTAAGGTGGATAGATCCATTTTTTAGATGGAGTCCATTATTTGAGAGATCAGTCTGCTTGTTGAACTCCTTATGGATATAAGGGAAGGATAAGTATTGGAACTCCTGCAATAACTTCTTTATCTTTGATTTCCAATAATATAAATTTAAAACTTGTAGATCAAATTCCTGCATAGCCAATCAACAATACGTTTATAGTGTCCCCCAACCATAAGCTTAAGAATTTTTAATGAATTTTTAATAAGCATGAGAACCCAAGAAGCTAAGAGTTCATCTTTAGTATTGGTGCCTTGACTGATACCTAGACAAGCTTTCAGGTAATGCTTCTGAGGTAGCAATATGATAAAGCCTCCACCACACACATCAAAATGAGAAGCACCATAAAAAAAAGTTGTGGGAAGATCAATATTTAGAGTGGGAAAGACAACCATTCTATTCCAAAACACTTTTTCCTTAAGAGGATATTCTCATAAGGAAGCCACCACTTTCGAAGTAGCCTGCACCAGATTTGGGGGAACATTTTCACAGATTTTATTTTTTTCTTAGACCCCACATACTCCATGCAATGCAAATTTCATATTTTTGTGACAAAAAAGAGGTCACTCTTCAAAGGACCTGAAAGAAACTGGAAAAATGATCTCGATCGTTGAATATTTTTTTGACCAAAGTTATTTTGCAACCTCACAATTGAGAAACAAGTGGGTTATGTTCTCCTCATTTTCTCAGCATAAACAACATGAATTGGGACCTTGAATTACCCTTTTTGCAGGTTTTCCCAAGTCAAAAATTTATTTCTTAGGACCATCCATAAGAAAGTTTTGATCTGAGTGTGGAGATTCCATTTCCATATTTTAGCATACAACCAATGAGATTTCGAAGAGCATAAATATGTGCATATGGCCATGTAAGCCGATTTGGCTTCCACACTGCTAGACATACTATTCCAGGCCCAAACTAAATTATCATCCTAATTTGTGAGATGCACTCTACTTTGAGACAAGGTATTGATGAATATTTCCCATTCTAAAGCCAAGTTATCTTTCAATTGAAGATCATAAGAGGTAAGCCACCGACCCCTGGAATAGTCAAAAGGAAAGGAGTTCTAGGCTTGGGCAAGCAGATAAAGGCCTTTCAAATTAATAAAATTAATCAGAGGTCATGAAAGAAAGCAATGAGAAGAACCACCTAGAAAAGGGTCTTTATTTAGATGAATTTGGAAGCCATTCACAACATTTCAAATCAACCATTTGAAGAGGCAAGTGAAAAAATACATAATACCCCTCTAAACAAGAGAACCAGAAAATGAAGAAACATAAGAAGCATTACGAATCCATTCAATCAAGGAAAATATTTTAAGATATTTTTCCTTGATCACTTGACTCCAAAGCCCATTTCCAAACAAATCCCCCCAAAGGTTCTCTAAGGTTAAATCTTTTTCAAAGTAGGAGAGGTTTTTTAATCCCCAACCCCCATGCTTTTAGGGTTAGAAAGAGATTCCCAAATGGCTTGATGGAATTTATCCTTCTCGTTCCTTCCTAACAATAAAAGTGAAACATTCTTTGTCTAATTATGTTGAGAATAAAGGATGGAACTCTTACCAAGCCCAACCAGAATATTGGGATTCTTTCGAGGATAGATTTAACAAGCACCAAACATCCTCCAAGGAGTAGTCACTATTAAAAATGCAACAAGAAAGTTTCAATTTTAATTGTGGCTTAATCAAATTGAGGAAATTTGAAATTCCACATCAGCAGACAACTTGGAAGATTTAATTGAGGTGACATGGCTCTTGTCACTCGGTTAGCTCAGTTAATTTTAGTTACGGGCATGGAGTTTAATTTTATGTAGTGATTCCTAAATTCTAGAAGCCTAGGTTGAGTTAGGTTCAGTTGTAATCAATCAAACTAGTTCTAAATGTTAATAGAACTAGTTGGTGGTCAGTTAAGTAGTGGGACATTAGTCTAACTTATAGATGATCTAGTTAATTTATCAATCAACTAATAATTAGATCATGCATGCAAATAATGAGTTTCCCGGTTGTGGTGAAGATTCTAAGGTAGTTAATCAACAGTTGTAAACTAGTTGAGTGTACATGTGTTGCATGAGGTTAGGTGTGTTTTGGGAAGTTTTAGTGTCTACGGATAAATGCCCTAGACTAGTAGCTAAGTCTAGAACAACAGTGCAAAGCATTCTCTACTTTTTCTATGACCAATAGATTAAATAAGAGGTAACGAAGCCTACCTGAAGCTTTCGCTTACTCCTTATCTCCCTTGACCAATTATGTCTCTTCTTTCCATACTTAATACGCTTGAAGAGTACCTGCACATAGACAGAAGACAAAAACTGATAAAAGCATATGATAATGATCTATTGATTAAACATAGCATAGAATCAAGTACATAGTACACATATGAAAGCATCAATGAATAACACAAGCATATGGAAAAAGCTTTGAACACCTTATTTGTAAAAGGAAGAGTTACAACCCAATCTGCTTGATTCAGCATCACTCCTCTAGTTCAATCCCATCCTCTCCTCATAACAAGCAAGACATTTTGACATCATTACAATACTTGAAATCAACTCAAGTCTCATACTAACATCATCTCCCTATAATTCAATGATTTCTAGCCCCTAATCACTTAGATGAGTGGTCTTTTTATAGGTGAATGAAGGAAGTTATGCCATAAATGGTGATAATGAATGCCCTCCCAAACTTCCAATTTAGTTCCATGGAGGAAGGGATAAAGGGATTGATGTTCCTTAACTCCCTCCCTCATCCAAATTCAAGCTCAAAGGAGTAAATAAACTTGGGAAGCTTCTAGATGCACCCAATGGATAAGAATATTCCCAAACCCCAATGCAATTTCGCTCAAATTCGCCCAACGCAGGCCAAAGTGGGCTCAACTGCACTGCATAGCACCCTAGCAGTCTACTGGACTACACTACAGTGCACCCTAATGAAGGCCTGCCTGCACTGATCTTCTCAGAGGCATTTTTTGGATGATTTCAGTCATGGAACTTCTTGGAAAGCTAGGCATTCTGATGGTTGACTTCTTTAGCGCATGTAACAACTGATTTAGGGTTTGATAGGCCCTAATAATACTGATCTGTAAGTCGGGGTTGATGTGCCCAAATGGATCTATAACAGTTTCCCCCTAAAGCATGAAGTCATAAATATGTATGTTGAGTGAAATACTTTATCATGTGGAGAGGAGGTTTCGAAGTGGAAGGTGACCTACATCAATTACATCATATATCATGATAATTTGATTTTTTCTCATGAACTTGCGGAGTGAAGACACACCCATGCTCAACTTATAAACTTTCATTACATGTACAAATATAGTCATCTACAGATATAGACCCATGAATGGATGACCATGAATGTAAGGCCATTGTACATTTGATTTAGTGCTCTTGAAAATATCACAGCCCGGATGGATGAAACTAGATCCAGGGTCTTCAATCTCGTTCAATATTTCACTCAAGTAAAAGTCTAACCATGTGAATAGATGATATGAAGTCGAACATGGGAAGACATCATCTGATTACCAGCCAATGATGTAAGTCATTAACAGACACGAGAGGAATCACCGATAATGATAATGACCCTCAAGGTACTACAGTACATTTCGCATGGTGTGAATAAATGATTTGATGTCGAACACCATACAAAGTCTTTCGATCGAAGGCCAGTGATGTCAACCTATCGCTTGAAGTGAGAAACCTTCCATTGATGTATGTAAGACTCAAGGTACGGAAGGGGTGTTTCTAAGTCAACTTCTTGGATAATGTGCTGATGTCGAAAAGAAGCGACTAGTCATAGGAGGGCCTTGATGTATCCCACATCAATTACATGAAATGAGGTAAATGATTTTGGAGATGAAAAATTCACTGACGACAAAAGGTTCAGGAATGGCGGTCATGAAAATGAAGATTTACGGTATTGCAAAGGATGAAGTTTGAACTGAATGACTTCTCTTGAACATGTCAGTGACACTAAGATGAATTGGTAGCATTGACCGAAAACAAAGTAATGGATGGTATGATAAACCAATGGTGTGATAACCATCAAGCTGAATGACCCAACCCACATAGTCACGGTGATGAGGTGAAAGTGTCATGTTCAAGAGCGACTTGCTACCATAAAGTGTTTTCCCTTTTTCCCATTTTCCCCAGTCATTGCTGACCAATACCTCTTTATTTTTTATCAAGATTGAGGAGGATAACATATGCTTGTTGTATAATTTCACCCTTCAGGTGAATCCATCACTATTTGATGCTTTAACGAGTCTAACGAAGGTGAAACTCAGTCTTGTCTAGATGGACAAGTTTGTTGTTATTTAATGTTTTTAATGAGTTTAACGACAAAGACAACTCTGTCCTTTTCATCTTTAGAGAGTTTGAAAAGGAACAAAGAGGAAACTCCAAAAGTTATTTTCATAAATTAATCTCTCAAGTCCGAAAAAGTGTAAAATAATACAAGAGAGATATCTTTTCCAATTTGTTAACGAGCTAGAAAGGAAAAGCGCTCGAAAGTATATTCATATTTAGAGAGTCTAAAAAGAGCTTAAAAGAGGACTCTATTTTGAGGAACAAGTGGTTTCTAGGATAACAACTGGTTCCAGTGATGTTTGGAACTTCTTAAAACATGTTGATTTAAGTGAAGAGGTTGGCTAATAAGACCACTCATTGCAACTGTTCCTCAAAAAGGGTAAAACAACCAAGTGAAAGCGTATGATTAGCCAAGGGATGGTGGTGATGGGATGAAAACAACCAAGGCTCATCTGATGAAAAATTTTGATAGAATGGCAATCACGAGGGTTAAAAATGGAAATGGGTTCATTTTTAGACAAGCTTGAACCATAGGGAACTATTCTTGGATTCAGTTTGATGTTTACACAAGCTTGAAATGAAAACCATGCTTGAATTTAGTTTCATTTTTACACAAGCTTGAAACGAAGAACTATGCTTGAGATTGGTTTACATGCCCCCAACATGATGAAAGGGAGAGTCTCCTGTAACCATATGGAAGTCGTTGTGGTGAAGCAGGACGGTTATCCAACACATTTTTGGCTTCGTCCAGATAGGGACAAATGTGAATGGGGTGATTCCCTTCACATAACCTACAGGAAAACTTAACTTTACTACTAGGAGCATGCCCCCCAAGTTTCATTACATTCACCTAAGTAGACTACGCATGCCTATCAGGTGGATGGAATGAAGGTTCTTTTACGAGATCAAGTGAAATACTTGACTTGGAACTTGGGACCTTGTTTCATTTTTTAATGAGCTTGACATAAGACAAGGAACTCTTCTCATACCCTTTGTTTCTTTTCTTAACGAGGTTGACATAAAACTAGGAAATATCATCATATCCTTGGTTTCATTTTTTAACGAGGTTGACACAAGACAAGGAACTATCCTCATAGGAGTTGTTTCATTTTTTAACGAGGTTGACACAGTAAAAGAACTATCCTCGTACCCTTGGTTTCATTTTTTAATGAGGTTGAGACAAGACAAAGAACTATCCTCATGGGCCTGTTTCATTTTTTAATGAGGTTGACACAGTAAAAGAACTACCCTCATGGGAGCTATTTCATTTTTTACCGAGGTTGACATAGTAAAATAACCATCCTCGTACTCCTTGTTTCATTTTTTAATGAGGTTAACACAAGACCACGAACTATCCTCATATCCTTCGATCACAACTCATAAGAAGTCGTGAAGGAGATATCTAGTTCCAATGCCCCCAGTACATGATGTATAACATCATTAAATTGATCATCAGTTGATGTAGGTATGGAGTAGGTTGCCACATAATTAACCCGTGGCGGGGATGATACCATTGGTAAAAAAGGACCATTTAGGGAAGATGGTTAACTAGGAGCCATATTTGGATTGGGAAATGAAAGCTGGTCAACAGTGACAATTCTGCCTTCATGCAGGAAACACATCACTTGAAAGAGTGTTGAAACAATAGCTCCCATGTCATAAACATAGTCGTACCCAAGAAGTAAATTGTAATCTAAAGGGCATGGGACTACCATCACATTCAGATAAATGATTTTTCCTCCCAAAGTAATAGGCAACTGAGGAAGGATCCCTAATGGTCGACTCGTTCCTCTGTTAAAAGCCAACAGATTATGCGTAACTGGCACAAGTGGCGGCGAACCAAGTGCTTGCCAGGCAGTTGAGGAAAGGATACTCAAAGATGCACCTTCATCTATAATAGTGCCAGATACAATCATATTACAAACTTGTACTATGATCTGGAGAGGCACATAAGAAGGAAGACGAAATCTAGCCAATCGATTCCAATCAAAGGAAGTGACCAAACTACTTGAAGGGGGTACTGTAGAAGCAAAAGAATTAACCCCTTGAGTTAAGAGAGCGGGAGGATTGTCCTCTTGTCTTGATGGAATAGGAGGATTGCCCCCAAGCTCATTAGAATCTGAAGAAACAAAAAGAACTTGAGTGGTATCATATTCACTCTCTTCGGGAAAGGTACGATTTACTGAAGGTGAAAGCAGGTCAATTGTTACCTCGACTTGTTGATTTGGGTCGGGTGTAGACTCATAGGATTCACTTTCAGAGAGAGTTGGTTTGACCAACGGTTGATTTTGGTCAGTGAATTCATCAACTAGTGAAGGATTTAGGGAGAGTTTCCTGTAACCAGATGGAAGTCACTGCGATGAAGCAGGACGGTTATCCAACACTTTTTTGGCTTCATCCAGATAGGGACAAAGGTGAATGGGGTGATTCCCTTCACATAACCTACATGGAAACTTAACTTTACCCTTCTTTCCATGAACTTTACTACCACTAATTGATGTTGTGTCACCAACATTATCTCCAGAAGTTGATGACACAGGATGATGTGAATGGGAGGACCATTCTTCTAAGATCTTAGGAATATCAGGACAATTTCGAAGAAGATGGTCTCCTACACAAAATTTGCATGGATATCGAACTTTGTGAGGCTTGACAGACGGTTTCTCATTAGATGTTGCATTCAAAGCAATGGTTGCTTGGTTTCCCCTCTACTGAATTTGCTTCTTCTTCTTCTTCCCTTTCTTCTTCTTTTTAGCCACCTGGTTACTAGTACCAATACTTGCACCAGGCAAAGAGGAAGAAGGGGAGGAAGAAACAACTGAGGAAGAAGGTAAAGGGTCAACTTTAGAATTAACCGGAGGTTGATTTTGTCCAATTGGAGGTGTACTCGATTGCGAAGAAATAACGACATTTTGAACCAAGGAGGTTGAAAACAACCATACTGGCAAGCCAATGGTAAGTCTCGGAAGGGACAATGTAGCCATATAAGGAGCACCAATATTTCTAAAAGAAGGAGAAGGACTAGGATTCCCATCAAAAGGAATACCTTGATCGGTGGACTCTAGATTTGTCGCCATATGTCTCAACCTAAGATCAACTAAGGAGCGAGCGTGGAGGATGTTATCGGTGGTCAATTATATTTATTTTAATCAAAGTAACATAACAGAACAAAAAAGGGATAATCTAGGCAAAAGGTTTACCAAGCAACTATGTACTGCAGAATACCTCCTGGAAAACCAAGAAGTACGGGCAGGCAATCTCCCTTAATGTTGTGTTCAGTGTATCACAGTGTACAAGATAGCTGACTCAGTTACCTAAGGATGGATAGCAACCTAGTGTTGTCCTCCCATATATACCCAAAGGTACGTGGAGGCCTAGTCCGTATAAGCATTGTCTAATGCAAAACCGCACAGTCAGAGCATTCCCATATACTTTACATATTATAACACCGCCTTATATACCCGAAGGTACGTGGATGAGCTATGATATACTCACATACATGGAATGAGGTATCACACTCGGGATGTATTGAAGACAAGTTAGCGACAGCTGCTTTGTTTTACGATGCCGGAACATGTCTCTAGCCTAGACCTCTAAATGTTTTTCGTTAGGTGACAATGCTCCATTAGGTAAATTTAGATAAATTTTAAGTTGATCTTCTTTAGAATTTTCCTTTCAAAGTTCACCACGTGATGTAGATTTGCAATTCCTAAAATGCAACTAATATGATAAGAATTATTTCCATTCAATTTAATGATGAAAATCCTAGCTACTTAGGGATAGAGCAATCAGATTTCTTTTGATCAAAGATCAAAGAGCACAATCTAAATGCAAATTCCCTAGCTATTCCTTTCAAGCATTCACAAACTACAATATATATAATGCAAAATGCATGTATTTATTTTTTATTTCCCTTAATGTGAATGAAAAGAAAGGAAAACAAACGCACAATCGATCAATAAACTCTTTTCATAAAAATGATGATTTTGCGACAATTTCTTGTCAAGGAAATGAAGATTTGACGACACTTTCGTTTTCAAAGAAATGAGGAATTACGACACTTTCAACGAAAATACTAATCATATGCACACATCAATAAATCGATCTTTCATGAATGAAGACTTTATGACAATTCAATTTTCGAATGAAAAGACGATTTTATGCCACTTTCTTTTGACCAAGATCAATCAACCAAAAACTAACTTTCGACTATAGATTGAAAATGACAAAGTATTTACATAAGAAACATTTATCAATCCTAGTCTAAGTAGGGCCATCTAAGGAGATGAAAAACTATTTTCAGATACATGACATCCATTTACAATCAGCAAACAAGCAATCAGAAGAATTTTGGCAAAAAATTCAATTCCAAGGGTGGGAATATGACCCTGGGAAGATCAACGCGGGACAAAGAAAGAGTAACTGCACTGCAGTGCACTGTCTCTAACTGGAGGGTGCATTGTGGCTCTCTGTCTCTAAGGCTAGCCTCCGTTGATTCCTGTGAGGCCACTCAAGATTCCTCTAACCTCAAATTTTGAGCAAAATTCAATGTAAAAGGCTGAATTACAATAAGTAAAGTATGTCAAGGTGTCTAAGGAGGTGGATTAGCTACTAGGATGGATAATTGATCCCCAGTGGAGTCGCCAATTTCTTTTGGGAAGTTTTAGTGTCTACGGATAAATGCTTAAACCCCTAGACTATTAGCTAAGTCTAGAACAATAGTGCAAAGCATTCTCTACTTTTTCTATGACCAACAGATTAAATAAGAGGTAAAGAAGCCTACCTGAAGCTTTTGCATAATCCTTATCTCCCTTAACCAATTCTACCACTCCTTTCCGTACTTAATCCGCTTGAATAGTACCTACACACAAACAGAAGACAAAAATCGATCAAAGCATATCATAATGATCTATTGATTAAACATAGCATGGAATCAAGTACATAGTACACATATGAAAGCATCAATGAATAACACAAGCATATGGAAAAAGCTTTGAACACTTTATTAGTAAAAGGAAGAGTTACAACCCAATCTACTTGATTCAACATCACTCCTCTAGTTCAATCTCATCCTCTCCTCATAACAAGAGAGACATTTTGACATCATTACAATATTTGAAATCAACTCAAGTCTCATACTAACAGCATCTCCCTATAATTCAATGATTTCCAGCCCCTGATCACTTAGATGAGTGGTCTTTTTATAGGTGAATGAAGGAAGTTATGCCATAAATGGTGATAATGAATTCCCTCCCAAACTTAGAATTTAGTTCCATGGAGGAAGGGATAAAGGGATTGATGTTCCTTAACTCCCTACCTCATCCAAATTCAAGCTCAAAGGAGTAGATAAACTTGGGAAGCTGCTAGACGCACCCAATTGATAAGAATATACCCAAACCCAAATGCAATTTCACTCAAATTCGCCTAGCACAGGCCAACGAGGGCTCAAGTGCGCTACCTAGCACCTTAGTAGTGTACTGGACTACATTGCAACACACCCTAATGAAGGCTTGTCTGCGCTGATCTTCTCAGAGGCAATTTTTGGATGATTTTAGTCATGGAACTTCTTGGGAAGCTAGGCATTCTGATAGTTGACTTCTTTAGGGCATGTAACAACTGAATTAGGGTTTGATGGGCCCTAATAGTACTAATCTGTAAGTCGGGTTTGATGTGCCCGAATGGATCTATAACAAGGTGATCAACCCTGAGGAACTTCCCAAGTGTTTTGAAGGAAAATCCTAATTAATAGGGGCCTATTTCCTCACCAATTGCACAAGAAAATAGGGACTGAAGTAGAGGAGAAAATTGACTAAATTGGGGTCAGAGGCCTTTAGTGTGTAGAGAGATAGGTTATGCACTTGTAGGGTGTGCTCAATTGAGTAAGGCAATTGTAATACATCTCTATTCATCATATTAATGCAAGCATACATTGGGGGTTGTAGCATTTTTCTTTCCTTGAGAAAAATATTATTTGCATGTGCGTGATTTCTTATTCCATGTCTAAGATTTTTGTTCTAAATTGTGAACTAATGTCCATAGATCAGAAGAGTAGGTTTGTGTCTTGTGAATTTGATTAAAACTTCATGAGAAGTTGCAAATCTACACCATAATTTCTACATGGTATCGGAGCGGGATTCACATTAGAGCAGGAATTTTGAAGTTGTTTCTTAGGAGATTTGAATTTGAAGATTAATGTAGCAGGATTTCTTCAGAGTTGAGAAGATGACCTTCAATGGACTAAGGCTAGAGTATGCCTTGGAAGGCACCTAAAATTTTGTTGCATGGAAGGACCGCATAGAGGAAGTATTGGATGACAATGGATTGCTTGAATATATCAAGACAGATATCCCAAGACCACCAACAACTGATGTCCAGGACCTTGCACAGTGGAAGAAATATGTAGTCAAGGCGAGGAGAATAATCTTGGAGGGAGTATGTGATCATATTGTTTTGAATTGCAATAGAAAAGAAACTATGTTCACGATGTGGAAATCACTGAAAAAATTGTTTGAGAATAGTAGTAACCATAGGAAGCTGGTGCTGAAGTAAAAACTTTGAAGTATCAAGATGCAGAAGAATGACACTATACTATAGTATCTAAGCAGGTTCACACAATGTCATGATGAACTGGGCAGGGTCAGTGTTACTGTCCCTGAATATGACTTGGTAATCCTATCCCTTCTGGAACTTCCCAAGAGCTAGCATAGCTATCAAGATTCGGTGAACGGGAGGGAGAAACTACCAAATTGGGTGCACTTATGGTCTAATTTGGTATAGGAGGAAATAAGGCAGAATAGCAGAGATGGAACCTCATCCAAAGAAGAGGAAGAGGACTTTTATCTATTCAGAAAAGGAATGAAGGCCAAGGGAAAGAATTCCCAAGATGAGGTTGAATCCAGCCAAGAGGGAAAGAAGAAATATTTGTCAAAAATTAAATGCTTCAATTGTCATGAATTTGGGCACCATACTACTAAGTATCCACACAAAAAGTCTAGAAAGAAGGATTTTGTAGTAGCAGTAGCAGGTGAAGCTTTGGCTTCACAGTTTGAGCTAGATTTCACCCTTATCACATGTATGGCTAGAACTGTGATGGGGAGCATGTGATACTTGGATTTGGGTGCCTCGTTCGGCATGACTGGGTGTAGATACTTTTTCAATGACTTGGAGGAAAAATATCTCTAGATGAATATTGAGTTTGGAGACGATGGTAGGTATAGCACAACTGGGATTGGTATAGTCATCTTTAAGAGGGAGTCATGATCCCCTCTCAGACTCAAGGATGTCATGTTCATTCCAATCCTAAAGAAAAATCTCATCTCTATTGCAGTTTTGGAAGACCGTGGTTATGAAGTGATCTTTAGAAAAGGAAAGGCATTCCTCAGAGACATAGCCACAAGACAGGTGACGCAGATCGAGGTTTGAGTCAAGAACTTGTATGCACTTGAGGTAGAAGATGCATGAAAAACCTTGAGGATCAAGGCAGAGACTAGAGATATGGTGGTTGAGAGGGAGCATGTTAGACCTCTCAACATGCAACCTCAGAAGGAACCTTAGGAAGTTGTGGAGAACCCACAAATGGAGAGGTAGAGAGGAGGAAGAGTGGAGACATCCACTAAAGAAAATACCCCCAGTAAGGGGACAGTTCGAGCCAAGTGGGAAGAGGGAGCACATGTATCTATACCTCCAAGAGTGAGGTGGAGCGATGTAGATCCTTATTCTAGGAGTTGCAGAAATTTGGCCAGCATCCATTGAGGCATTCCCCTCATGGATCATTACCTTGCTATGGGGGCTCACACTATTTAGTAGCTGGGGGATCAATGTCAGTCAGATACTGAAGAGTGTTGACAAAAGAGCAAGAGGCCTAGTAGAAGAGTCAATAGTAGCACAATTTTCCCATTAGACAATTGCAGAAACAGTTGATTTAGTTTATTTTTTGTGGATGCTTCGCAGATGCAGATGTTGCAGTAGCAGCAACGAAAGTGAAAGGTGTTGCATGCAATACATTCCATAGGTGCGGGATAGGGGTTATTGATAATCCCTTTCTTGCTGAGAGGGAGTGTTGAAAATGCACCAAGAAAGTCTCAATTTTGATTTTTCCTTAATCAAATTGAGGAAATTTGAAATTCCACATCAGTAGAAAACTTGGAGGCATTAAATGAGGTGACATGGCTCTTGTCACATAGTTATCTCATTTAATTCTAGTAAGGGGCATGAAGTTCAATTGTATGTAGTGATTCCTAAATTTTAGGAGCCTAGGTTGAGTTAATTTCAGTTGTAATCAATGAAACTAGTTCTAACTGTTATATAACTAATTGTGGTCAGTTACGTAGTGGGACATTAATCTAACTTAGATATCATCTAATTAACTGATCAATCAGCTAATAATTAGCTCATGCATGCAAAGAATATGAGTTGCCCAGTTGTGATGGAGTATCCAAGGCAGTTAACCAGTAGTTGTAAACTAGTTGAGTGTATAGGTGTTGCATGAGGTCAGGTGATCAACCTTGAGGAATTTCCCAAGCATTTTGGAGGAAATTCCTAATTAATAGGGGCCTATTTTTCCTCAGGAATTGCACAAGCAAATAGGAGCTCAAGTAGAGGAAAAAATTGACTAAGTCTCGGTCAGAGACCTTCAATGAGGAGAGAGATAAGTTATGCACTTGCAGGGTGTGATTAGTTGAGAAAATCAATTGTAATACATCTCTATTCTTCAAATTAATGGGGTTTTTAGCAGTTTGCTTTCCCCGAGAAAAATAATATTTGCATGTGTGTGATTTCTCGTTGCATGTCTCACATTTTTGTTCTAAATTGTGAATTAATGTCCACGGAGAAGTTGAGTAGGATTGTGTTTTGTGATTTTAATTAAATCTACAACATAATTTCTACATCCACCTATAGCACCAACACCCAATTTTCCTTTCCACCTTGTTGACCAGCCAAGGCAATCCTCTTTCTTATAATTATTTGGCTTTAACCAAAAGCCTGAATATTTGAAACCCTTGTCCAACTCATCCATCTTGAAGGGCCAAAATTCCTTAATCATAGACAAGACGAGGGCCTCAATCTCATGCTGAAGGAAGTTGGATTTGTTGAGACTAACTTCCATTCCTAAGGCCATACAAAAAGAGGAAATAAATTTTTTATATGCTAGCCATTCCTCCACCGAACATTTTCCCAAAATAAGCACGTCGTCAACGAAAAGTAAATGAGTAAAATATATGTGTGTGTGTGTGTGTACCTTTGATCCTCCGAGCCCTTTTTTCATGTAGGATTGGACGGCTCAAGCCTTCTATAACTAGAAGAAAGAGCAAAGGGGGCAGGGGGCAACCTTGTCAGAGACCTCTAGAACTATGAAAGAACTCAGTTAGGGAACCGTTAATCAAGGTTGCAGTGTTTTTCAAGGTGAAACAAGCCATAACCCAACTGATAACTAAAGGCCCCAAACCAATATGTATCAAAAGCATCTTAAGGAAATCCTAATTAACCTTATCATAGGATTTCATCAAATCCAATTTGAAAATTAAAGCCCTGATATTTTTCACTTTTATAGAATGTAAGCACTCCTAAGCTATGTCGATAGCCTCATGGATCTGCCTTCCATGGAGGAATCCAAATTATTCCCTCGAGATTGCCATAGATAATTTTTTCTTCAACCCATTAGCAATAGTTTTGGATATAATTTTGTATACTAGATTGGAAAAGGAAATGGGTCGATATTGGTCAAAAGACAATGCTTTGGAAGACTTCGAAATCAAATGAATGTAAGTGGCATTAACATCTTTATTAATGTTGTGAAACCAACTCAAGAAAAGATAGAAAAGATAGATCAACGCCTTAGAATTCAGCCTCTTCGAGGGGGCAACCTCCTTTACATTACATAAATGAACAATTCTTGGATGATTCAAATGACAAAACCTCCTTTCTATATATAGGAGTCTAAGGAGTCACAATATAACCCAGCTGACCTAACAATAATAATATAAAGCCACAAAAATAACAATAGAAGGATTCTATGGGGCACGGTAATAACAATATGGGGACAATAGGGGCACAACAATATTAATAAGGGGTACAACTACAATAGTAATGGGGTAATCACTAGTGTTATAGGGACCCCAACAATTAACTCCACCTTTAACCATTGATTCTTCAACAACCTTTAGAAGGTCTTGATTGAGAAGGTCAAAGAAGTGAATAAAAAATTTAGTTGACCAACCGTCCGGGCCTAGACTTTGGTCTTTAGCACAACTTTTTAATGACTTTTCAACTTCCCTTAGAGTGACCTATCTACCAATATAAGTAGCCTCCTCCTCAAAGAGAAAGTCGAGGAACTCATTATTGACCTATAGTTATTCCAATAAATTATTGACAGGAAGGTTGCGTGAAAAGAGAAGAAAAATGAGAAACCACAATGCTTTTTTTAGATCTTCTTGTGATTATATCACATTCCCATCAGACCCTTTCAATTCCCAAATGGCATTGCTAACCAAGAGCCTCTACAAGATTATTAAAAGAAAAATATTGGAGCCATATATGATTGAATTTGAAAGGAATGGAGGATTTTGGATGAAAGTCTAGCTCCAAGAAAATAGGCATATGATCAGAAATAGTATCAAAGATTGTCCAAGATCTTTATTTGCTAATGGAAGAGGCCAGATTTTCAGCCATAAGGAAGCAATCCAATCTTTTAGGCATATGATCATAAATAGTATCAAAGACTATACAAGATCTTCATTTGCTAATGGAAGATGCCAGATTTTCAGCCATAAGAAGCGATCCAATCTTTTGACTATAACATCACCACCTACCCGACCATTACTCCAAGTAGAGGCAATAGGGATGGAAAAATGTCAATCAAATTCACACTTTGGAACAAATTAATGAAATAGAAAGTTAAGGAATCCATCCTCGTTTTACTACCCCAAACCTCATTAGTAAAACATGATTAAGTTAGACTACCAATTATTTTTTTATAAAAAACAAATACTTTTTACACTACTACATATTACACTATTTTATAATATATTCTAAAAATTCCAGATCCCATGGAGATTGAATAACCAAACTCCCTTTCATCTCATGTTAAATTAACATGAAGCACAAGCTAAAACTAGAATGTTCTTTCAAAGTGGTTTGTATCATGTTTAAATATCTTAAACATATTACTAGTAGAAAGAGTTGGAAATGTGGTTTAGAAAAGGCTTCTTCAAAATATAATCTGAAAGGAGTTGTCTATAATGCGAATTTTTGGAGATTCTGGTGACGGAATCCGGCGAAAGAAATTGAGGTTAAATCTTGATTTGTTGCAGTTAAAATGGTTTTTTAACTGCATATTTGGATTCAGCACCCTGAAAAACCCGTGAGACCATTTGATTGTGCAGAAACTAGCTATCAAACTTGAGATTCCAATAAATTGTTGCCGGATTTTGATCAGAAAAACCCACCGAAAAAACTTCCAAAAATCTCATTATAAACAACTGCAATCTGAAATTGTATTAGTCAACGCAATAGATTTGATAACGTGTGGGATACTTCGAGGCCTTTCTGTCATAATGGCATTCCGTGCTCTTAATATGCATATGGTTGGTAAAATATCATCATTACACAATTTTTCAAAAACAGTGAAATGATCACTCACTGAAAACGTACCCAAAGGAGAAAATATAATATAGTCAGTGTTTAATGCCTAATCCATTAACAAATCTGTTCTACATATTTTGTCTTGTCTCGTCAAAAGTTTTTCATGTCCTGCAAAGTGCCTCTCTGACGAATTATTTCTTATATTATAAAATTTTCAGATACTTTGACATATATGGTATCCAGTGATTATTAAATTTCATTCACCTTGCATATCACGTGTAACAATCAAGGCCTGCATATAGAACACTGACACGCAATATTTTAATGCCATGCGCCCTTCCTTTCTAGGGTACCTGCCTCAACCACTAACACAAAAGTAGCCTACTTTTGGTCTCATGTTGTACATACATGCTGCCCACAAAACTAAAGAATGTGAAGGCCAGAATCCTCTGAGTGCGTGTGAAAGCGACGTTAATGATTTTGACACCATGAAACGCTTTTATAAGCATGAATATCACTCTGAATAATCCAACTCTTTTCAGCATCAACATCCTTCTGGAAGCAGAGCTCCATTATCTAGAGGACGCTATCATATATTAAGAGGACTCCATTGACAAATTTTGAAGTGGTATATGACTCATATCATAAGAACAATGGTAACCCTTTATTAAAATAATGGATAAATGAAGAAATATATAAAATATTCTCAATTATTTGGACCAAAATTATAATTCATTGTGAATTTAAGGTTAAATTTACAATAATATTCTCAATTATTTGGACCAAAATTATAATTCATTGTGAATTTAAGGTTAAATTTACAATAATAAAACTTAAATGATAGTGATATATGAAAATTCAGTGTGAATTTAAGGTTGAATTTACAATAAAGTGATATATGAAAATGATATATTCTGGAGTAATATTTTATAAATTGAATTTAATTGACATTTATATTTAGGTATGTTTAATGCTGAAGTTTTTAGTTAAAATTGTATGAATAGATTTTTTTTTGTTAAATTTTGATATTTTATTTAAAATGTATTTTCAAGTATAGGTATAGATTAGCAACCTTAAAAACACATGGGGCACTTTAATTAGGGAGAGTTAACAACTTAAACTTGTTATTCCAATAAATCTCTATCTGGCAAACTTCACTGAAAAATATTGCTGAAAAAACTCCAAACTTATAACAGGAAGACTACTACTTATATTTATGTGTATGTATGGATTCAGCAACCTAAAAAACTTATGGCACTAGAATTTTGGAGAGTCTACAACTTAAACTTACTGTTCCATCAAATCCCTTCCATGCTAAAAAGAACTCAAAAACTTATAACAAGAATAGACCTATTTATATTTATGTGTATGCATGTTGTTATTCCAATTAGTTGCATATATATTGTACATAGAAATATGCTTTCTTAAGTACAATGATTTTTTTTTTAATCTAGAGGAATCAGTTAATGCCAGTAGGTGAGTTAAAAGTTGAAAATTAAAATCCCAACAACCCACAAACAAACACCTTAAAACAAAGACAAAAAACTTCTAACAAAACTAGATTCTGTATCTCCATCTATCTTTCTACCTTTATCATAACATGCCAATTGGAGAAGATCACAACTAACTTTTCTAACCAGTTAAGTTAACATGCAAGTTAAAAGCGATCACAACTAACTTTCTCAACTACTCTAGAAAAATCCAAAAGACAATAAATAAACTATTTTTTACAAATCACAAATTAAATGCATCTTAAAACACACAAAACTAAATCCCAAAATCTAATTTTAAAGTGAATCTTTTATATATATAATTGTTTTTTAATATATATATAAATAATATCCATTTATTTTTTTATTTTATTTTAAATCTCTTTTCTTTTAAAAAAAACCAAAAACAAAGAAACTTTTTCTTTGATATTATTTTTTAATATTTTATCCTCTTTCACAGGTTTCACTACAGCAAATCAAAACCATAACCATAAATACATATCCTACGCAGGTCAATCTTCTCTTCATTCCTTCAGGCTTTTCTTCTTGCTATTCCTTACTACCCATCCAATCTTCTATTCACTCCTTCCAGGTTTTCCTTTTTGGCTTGTTTTTGGACTTCAATGTTTTGATAATATTTTGTTTATTTTCTTCATGTAATCATTTGATCTGTTCATCATGTATTTTGATGTTTGATATGGTTAGATTTAAGTTTCAAGCAAAAATTCTTGATGAAACAGTTTTTCCTTGCTAGTTATTGTGTTAACAATACTTAGTTAATTTTTTTATTTAAATATTTGATATATTCTATTTTGATTGATATATTGATTGATATTCAATTCAGTTTACGAAGAAATAGCTTTAAATTGATTTGGGAGTTTTACATTAATTTAGAGCATGGTTGATTTGACTCTGATTACACAGTCAGATATATTGAAGTCATTTGCATACTAGCGTTTCAGTAGTAGCGCTGGCCTTATGGCTGTTATCATTGCAATCCCCTGCTCTGTAAGTTGCATAGCCGCCTTTGTGTGAGTTAGATTCTGAATTGGGCAGCCAAAGATCCTCCCTATGTTCACTATCCTTCAGAAGCTATTACACATGGTGCTTCTATGACCCAGTGCTAGCTTTGCTTTTGGCTTTGTGGTATAAACTTTTTCCTTAGTTTTCACCATTGTTGCCTGTTGCTATAGGACTAGCTTTGGGGCTTCCCTGAAAACTCTCAGCGTTTGTCTGTGCAATCATTTCAGATATTAAAACCTTTGCTGAATTGGGTAGATGGTGCCTTCTCTAATTCAAATTGATTCATCACAGGCGATGGAGTCAGAAACAGCAGCCGTAACAGGGTCTCTACTTTTTGGAACAGATAAAATGACTACGAGGCCAGGATCTGAAAATGTTGGCCCTGTTTTTCCCTCTTTAACAGCCCTGCAGTCAAACCAGATGATTATTTCTCATTCCAACCAAATGGGCTTCCACAAAAGTTATTTAGTCCCAATCCATCCAGCAGAATTAAGCAGAGAAATATATGATATGGAAAGTACCCAATACAACAATATTCACTTTTCTGCTGATGGGGAGAATCCTGCAGCCAAGACTGCATTGCCAATGAGGATTTCAGTGCCTGTGTCTGTGGACCAAAGGTACCTTACTCAGGATTCGTTGCATTCTCCTGGACCCAATGGGAAGGCCGTCTCAAATTCCTGGAGTAATTCAACCTCAGATGAAACAGAGAACTGGCGAGTGATAGATGTGAGGAAGAAGAGAAAGATGTTGTCTAACAGAGAATCTGCAAGAAGGTCTAGGCTCAGAAAACAACTTCACTTGGACGCACTGAAGGCTCAGGTGGCTCATCTGAGAGCAGAGAATGCGCAGATAGTGAACAATTTCAATATTGCTGCACAACAGTACGCTCAGATAACAGATGAGAATTCCCGGTTGAGATCACATGCGTTGGACCTGATTCACAAGCTCCAGACATTGCACCACACAATAAATGCTCAATCTCACTGTGCCTTCAATACTATGGGTATTGATACTGGGATTTGCAATGGTGCGCATCTGAGGACAGAATCAGGGACCATTGCTCAATGCTTGACCGAGTCATCCGATCTCTTGTTTTGAGGCCAAACGAAATGCGTGAACCGCGGACTACTACAGGTGTTCTGTTATTTTAGCTCTCCGTTGTATGTTGTTTTCTCACCAATTGCCTTGCCTATGGCAAATATTCAAACGGTTATAATTTGGAATTCTGTAATTTTTGGATTTGAAAAATCTTAAAATTCTAGGGAGTTGTTTTTTTTTTTTTGGGCAATTTTTTGAATTTTCGGGTGTTGGAATTTCACGGAAACATTTGAGGTTAAATCTTGATTTATGTTATTTAAACTAGTTTTTTTTATTATATATGGATTCAGCTCTTTCAAAAATCCCTAGTGCATTTAGATTGTGCAGAGTTACTTGTTAAACATGTGATTTCAATAAATTCTTGAGAGACCAGAAAAACCCACCGGAAAAACTTCCAAAAAATCACACTAAAGAGAACTCGAATTTTTAGTGTTTTATTTCAGTAACAAAATAATCGACTAAGTTAGAATGTAATTTATTAGTTTATGTAA
Organism: Pinus taeda; assembly: GCA_000404065.3. Classification (NCBI taxonomy): domain Eukaryota; kingdom Viridiplantae; phylum Streptophyta; class Pinopsida; order Pinales; family Pinaceae; genus Pinus; species Pinus taeda. The sequence goes on from APFE031267799.1 coordinate 155,636, forward strand.
TATTTATTTATTATTTATTGATAATCAACTATTTCATAAATATTATGAATGGACTAGTCATATCTTATTAGTAATTTGTTAGTTTATGTAATATTTGTTTATTTATTTTTAATCAATTATTTCATAAATGTTATGAATGGACTAGTCATATCTTATTAGTATATATAATATTTATTTATTTATTTTTAATCAATTATTTCATAAATGTTACAAATGGACTAGTCATGTCTTATTAGATTTGAATCCACATGATTTAGAAAATGATTTTTTTACCAAACCACTCAAGTTAAAATTCTTGAATATTAATTACTTATTCCAATGATAAAATATTTTACTTTAAAATTATGAAACTCTCATAAATATATATAAAAAAATGTAATTTGTTAGTGTACGGTGTACCCAATATTTATTTATTTACTTTTAATCAACTATTTCATAAATGTTACAAATAGACTATTGACGTCTTATTAATAATTTGTTAGTATATAAAATATTTATTTATTTATTTTAATTTAATATTTTATAGACTATTCATTTTTTATTAGATTTTAAATCCACACGGAAAAAATATATCTTCACCAAACCACTTAAACAAAAATCCTATAACTATATAATTACTTATTCCAGTGATAAAATATTTTACTTTATAATATAAATAATAATAATAATATCCATTTTTAAGGTCGCGGCCAAGCCAGACACCAAATTTGTGTATGAGACCCCCTTGTTTGTGGGACAAGGGACCCACCTCCGCGCAAATTTGTGTATGAGACCCCCTTGTTTGTGGGACTTAATTAAATATTTCATAGACTATTCATTTTATTAGATTTAAATCCACAAACGAAAAAAATAATCTCACCCAAACACTTAAAACAAAAATCCATATAACTACTAATTACTGTGTGTGCCCGTGATAAAATTTTACTTTATAATATAAATAATAATAAATATCCATTTTTAAGTCGGCCAAAAGCCGACACCAAAATCATTGTGTATGAGAACCCCCCTTATTTGTGGCAACTTAATTAAAATGTTTCACTGACTTCTCATTTTTATTAGATTAAATCCACAACGAAAAAAATATATCTTCACCAAACCACTTAAATAAAAATCCTATAACTATATAATTACTTATTCCTCATTTTACTTTATAATATAAATAATAATAATAATACCCATTTTTAAGGTCACTACCAAGCCATACACCAAATTTGTGTATGAGACCCCCTTGTTTGTTTGTGGGACAGGACCCACCTCCGCGTAGCGATTTCACTGCAAAGTCTACAAAGGCATACGCAGGGTAGGAATTTGGATTTCTCTTTACCCGTCATACAATTTTTTTTTACGTTTTGGGTCCTTATGCTTCCCGTCAAGAAATGTTATATTAAAAATTTTGCCCTTCAAGAGTGATGTTTTCATAATAAATTAACCCTTCACTAATAAAGTTTTGATTAAAAAATTATCATTCAATAAATAATTATGTTGAAAATTTTCATATATTTATCGTAAGGAAAAAACCGAAATTTGAAAAAACTCAATTGTGGAGGTTTCAATAAAAAGTGTTGAACATTTGAAATTTGCTCATTTAAAGTATATAATCAGTCCAAGGTAAAACCGAAATTTGAAAAAACCCCTAAAACACTTTGATAACTGCTGCTGTCTTCAAGTTGGCGGAACCCACAAAATAATTCTCTACTCGACACGTTGGAATATCGTCCCGCCTGTGGTCGCTAGTGCTACTCTGTCATCTACGGATTTGGAATTAGTATCTACCTGACAGAATTAAATGTATTGACGGTTTTTGACTAGAAAATTAAACGTAATGAAATTATCTTATCGTATTTTAATAAACTAAATGTTTTATAAAATAATATTATATATTATTAAAAAAGTTTTATTAACTTTTTAATTTTAAATATTTATCGAATTTCCATAAAAATAATTACCACTTCAATATTTCTAAGACTTTTCCCAAAAATTCGTAAAGCTGTCGCTCGTATAATCGTTATTCAGCACTAAAATACATAATATGTTTTTGTCAAAAACGTTACGAAGTTCCAAACTGGAAAACATCAAACTTGCTCAAAATCCTAAAGTAACGAACTTTTACATTTATAAATTTCCGAACAATTAACTTACCACGTCAATATTCCAAACAAAATTTCCTAAAAATAAATAAAAAAAGCTGGTCGTCCTCTTATGACCGTTATCCAGCACTACAACACGGTATGTTTTGCCCGTGAAGAGAGCTCCCTCGCATCTTCCCGCCCGAGATCTTGCTTTGCCCCTCACCCTCCCTTTAAACATACACCGATCTGCACTTTGCCAAGAGCGGCCTCCATTCGCTCGTACAATCCTGCATATCCGTGTATAAATCTTCCTTAACCGAGCCAATACTCCAAATAAACCAATCCGAAATATGCGAAGTCCCTTAGTCTTTATGCGCTTGAGGATTGCGCATATCCCCTTTGTCCTTCGCACTTCCCTTGTCTCTTATACGAAGAGCTCTTCAAGCGAAAGTCGATGAGTGAAATGAGCTCTTCCTTCACTCATATATATACGTTTCCTTCCTCATGTTAAGGGGGTTGCTTATTCATGGCCGACCTTCCTTTATTACATGTAAAGCCCACGTATATCATACATGCCCCACATAATTCATGTCGGCTTTAGAATTTAGAATTTAGCATATTTTCAATTAAAAAAACTTGCCCAAAAAATACCCTGCTGTATGAAAAATAAAGGGGCGTAAGTTGTAACTATACCAACGCTGATTAGAATTTAGCATATTTTCAATTAAAAAAACTTGCCCAAAAAATACCCTGTTATATGAAAAAACTTGCCGCGTCAGAACGTTTGGTGCGTAAAAACGTTTTGGAAAAAGTTCCAAACGTCAAAAATCCGTCTTTAACTCTTCCAGGCACGTCACTCAAAACAGGGAATGACAAATTCCAGCGATCAAATACGTGCAAAAAGCCTTATGACGGGCAAAATGCCCGTCAAATTCCATCCCTGGGCATACGTACTCTACCCCCTTCTAGTTTTGAACCTGTGACCTCTTGAGAGGAAACACATGCTCTAAACCATTAGGCCCACTCAACCTGTATAACCCATTTTATTTTTAAAATTACAAAACTTTCATAAATATAAATAAATTATTAAAAAATATTTTAAAATTTAAAAGAATGTGATTTTTTAACGATCTAGCAATGCTACTTCATTTTCTTCATTGTCTAAGTTTTCTAATAATCTTATAAGATCGTAAGAATATCAATAATTAATAAAATATAATTATACATATTTTAATTATATTTTATTAATTATTAATAGTTTAAAAGTTTAATTATTTTATTATTAGTGTTTATGTTTAATATATCTTTATAGTGTAATTGAAATAGTTCTAAGTGTTTTGTTGAAATTTAGTTACAAGTAAGTTTTACTAGTACAACTAATTGAGGATGGGTCTCGTTAGCAAGGTGCCCTAGGATCAATACTTACGGGGTGGTTGTGCCTTGTTTTAGGGGGAGGAGATAATCTTCTTAGCGTTGGTGTGGCCTAGGTCAGGTGTTATCTCCAAGTGGCTTTGACATATTAGATGGTGTGGCCTAGGTCAGGTGTGATCCCCAAGTGACTTTGACATATTAGACGGTGTGGCCTAGGTCGAGTGTGATCCCCAAGTGACTTTGACATATTAGATGCCCCTGATTCCCAACTCCTTAAGCCACAGGCAATCCTGGATTACAGGCAGCTTGACAAATAAGAAAAAATAAATTTGTTTACAATGGTTGAAAGAGTAATAATTTTTTTAATATTTAATTTATTTATGTATTTAAATAAGTATTTTTAATCATAATTTTGAGAGTTAACTCAATTAGTCAAGTCTCTATAGTTAAAGTATCTTTACTTATTGAGAAGTCATACGTTCAATTATCTCGATACTCTTAAGATTAGACTTTTGATTAAATTGACCAATCCTTCCACCTACTAAGTTGTATTTTTCAAATTTACCTTAAAATTATTTTGCTTTTGATTATTTATCTTCTTATATCCTCATAATTATATTGATAGGTTCTTATAAAACCTTCACACTCCATAAATTAAAATAATCACACTCCATAAATTAAAATAATCTTATCTAATAGAATTTATTATTATCTATATGTAAATTTTGGCATTGTGAAAATATGTTTAGATTTATAATTATAATTTAGATATGCCTTTGATTCCTTAAAGGATTTGTTCTCTCATGTGAACATGAGTGGATTCAATACTGTCACTGAAACTAAGGATAAGGAAATGGATTTATAGTAGGGTTTGACATTAAGGTAAAGGAAATGGATATTATAATGGGTAAAATTAAAGGAATTTGGTTAAAATAAATTTAAACTTTATTTTAGAATTATTGTCGTGCTTCCATGACTTTTATGCTAATTTTTAGGTGGTTTGAAAAAAATAATTATTAAAGATAAATTAAAAAAAAAAACTTTAGCTCATTTGTTTTAATCAGGTTGGGCCCAATTCATTTACTGAGATTCATAGATCTTGATTAAAAATTATTGAATTTACAAATGAATATATTTTTCTTTATACATTTAGGAGTTTGTTGATCTTTAGTTAATGAATTTGAAACATGGGGTGCATTCAAATTCCTCCATAATGAAAGACTAGAGTCTTTCTTTTCAGATTGGGATGCACTATTGTTTGTAAAATGTCCATCTAAAGGAACAAGGATTTATATCCAAAGAAGATGGTTTTCTCTTCATCTCTCTGATGGGATTAAAGATGTCACTTCATTTTGAGGAACTTTAGCCTTTGGAGTGTCATTATAGGTGAAATAAGTTTTTTTCATGAAAATATTTTGAAGTGTTACATGAAAAATAATAATGAAGAAATAAATGCAATAATTTGTAAGAAAACTTGTTAATAATTAAAAAATTGGTATAGTGTTTGTAAAGGAATGGAAGTTTTGTTTCTCACGTTACAAGTACAAGATTGTAAAAGGAAAAAGAGTGGAAATGTGTAACTTTCGCTGTGAACAAACACCACATACACACTTTTGACTAAAGAGATATCTACTAGTGAATTGCAATCCTTTCACTAGCATAACTTCAAACCATGTTGTTAAAAATTAAGAAAACATTTCTAGGAAGACTCAAAATTGATGCATAAAGTTATTTTCATCTATCTTCACTACAAGGAAAACACCACTTAAAGGATGTTTTTAGCAAACATTTTTAGTGTCAAAAAGTTTCAAAAGACAAAAAATCCACTAAATTAATTATTATTGACAAAAATATTTTGGGAAAGAATTTAGTAAATGTTCAATATAACTAAAAAATTTGGGTGGCTAGAGTCTATAATGGGGAATCTTTTTCCAATGAATTTTAAAAAGGCACATTGTTGTGTTTAGGATATTCTAAAAGCATTAGTGCCCACCATATATTTTAAAGCATTGACATTAATTTTCTACTATTGTGTAAAGGTGCAAATGATCTATTATTTCACACTAGTGCATACATATCATTATGCACCATAAAGTCTTGTCATAATGATAATGATATATTGACAACAATAGCAATGACATTGTTAGAAACTAGGACAGTACTGAGAGGGGGTGAATCCCTATTATGAGAATTTAAAAAATTATTTCAAAAAGTAAAGAACACTTAAAAACTAACAATATTTTTAGCAAAAATTCATGTAAGCATGAACGTAAGAATCACATATGCAACACATAGATATTTCAATATTTTTCTCAATTTCTTTTATAATGGAAAGCTTCAACTTGTTGTTGCATCAATCGGTAGGCTTCAACCTACTTGAGATCTACAAGCCTTAAACTACTGTAAACTCCAACTTGCTGGTTTTTTAGGTTATAACTTGAAGGAAGCTTCTACTCCCTAATTTATCAGATGCTACTAAAAGGAGCTACAACCCATGATTTGCAAGTTACAACTTGCTAAACCTCTTTGGTTCCTCTTTCATCACATTTTCAAACTCAAACCATGAAGGCCACTCATCCTCATAAAAGAAATCAATCTCTCCTCACTCGATCACCACAAAATCACCTTGACCACTCTGCTTCTCTAATTTCTTATTCACACACACACACACTTTGATACAATTATGTTGTTTTTAAAACTTTGAGCTGATATTTTACTTTTTGCATTTTAATTTAGTTCAACTCATAATTTTCACTTAATAGAGATTTTGATCTCATTATATTCATTTTTTTCAATTTATTTTTAAGTCTTGTTAATGTGATCTGATAGTCCTCTGTCTCTATTCTATTATCCTGATATGGAAAACCAAGTCAAAATTCTAATTTTGCAATTTAGGACTTTAGCTAAGTTAAGTTGTTGTCATGTTTTCTTGAAGTTTATTGATGTTATGATCTTGTCCTCGTACTTTTTAACTCGTGTTAATTCATGAAAAATTTAGTTTTAAATCCTACATTATGATCTGATCTCAATCTTTTCACTTAACTATTGTTTAAACTTCATTCTGGCACATTATAGGGTTTTGCTGGGAGTTTATTTGTAGTTATAATCTTATCAAACTGATAAATATGGTATTTCTTCCAAATACAATGCCGACTATATCTTTTCTCTGCCAAACCCAACAAGTGCCTTTTAGCTATGGTTAAATCATCTAGTAGATTTGACAAACTGCCAAAAACTCTGTTAGATTGCTCTTTTCCACCAAAAAATGGCTAAACACCTACATATTAGCTCCTTCACCCATACATACAAGGGTCATGACCTTGTCCTTAATACCCATTGCTCATTAACTTGTGCCCTTTCCTAATGATGTCATGTCAACGTCACATGTGTCACATGCTCTCATGTGAGTGGTCCATGTGTCACCCAAAATAAGCCCACATGGGCACCTAAAAACCTCGAATACACATGCTACGTGTCACCAGTATGGAGTGCCATGTCATTTTCTAGTGTTTCACACTATGATTGGTCCATCTCACCAAAACAGACTTGAGCATGCCACATGTGTGGTCTAGAGGGCTTGTGGATGTTCATCGTCTAGATTAAATCATTGTTTTCAAACATTTGAACAAGGTTCAGATGGATGGACAAGATCAAAAAGCCCCCTCACCCCCATGCTTGACGTCTAACAAAGGCGATCCACCATTTGTTGTGAAGAAGATACAAAACCCCATGCCTCTTCCACATTGTGCATCGATCATCGATGTTGATGCATTGCTCATGAACAAGATGGGTGGTCGGTATTTAAATGTAGACCCCCCCTCCCACCCACCCCCATTTGCTAAAGATTTAATAGGGGGGTCTTCTATTTGGCCCATAGCAGAACCATGCGCCTCCTCCACTAAATTTAGTCGAGCTCTGCCAATTTGGAGTGCACCAACTCTCACACTGACATTGGCCTGATGTTTCATCATTTAACCTGCAACCTTTGACCTACCATATATTTTTATCCAAAAGGTCTTTTTCAAACTTCCACAAACCATTGGAAAGAATTTTTAGAGTTTTATCCATATATGTCACCTTCATGAGAAATTGAGTATATATGTTGTACCAAAATGGCTTTGAAGATAACGAAACTTAGCCACCTTTACCATTGCTTCCTGCAAATGCCTATTACATCAGTGAGCTTTGCCACTTAATGGTCGCACCTTTAACATCAATGAAAACATATTCTAACATTCTTCCCCTTTGGGATTGATGGAAACACCAAAAGAATTGGAAACACTCATAAAATCATGTGTCATGTCAAACAATGTAAGCATATTTAAGGATAACACTTCGCTCAAATCTTATACCTACACATGTTAGCTAAATTCTCCCCTTATCTAAATTATTAAGTTTTTTTTATCCTGCATGTAATTTTTTACTTACTACTCCCATAATTATGCAAAGTTTTTATTATATCTACCCCTCTTACGTAAATGGGAAATATGCGCCCCCCACCCTACAACCAATATCCCCTTGTCATATTGATCTTGTGGACCTGAAAACTCCTTTTTGATACCCAGAGTGCTTGTTAGCCACATTTGTTCCATTTGGAGAAGATCTAGTGGATGGAGGTAAGAGGGCCTACTCCCAATATCTACCTTAAATACTCAAATTGATCTCTTGCGAGAGGTTTAATGAAGATATCTGCTACATGTCCTTTTGTAGCATCCAATTCTACAATTTGATTTACAACTTGTTCTCATAAGAAATGGTACTTTATGCTTTGTCCAAGACTGGAAAACAGGGTTCTTGGACATGTTGATTACACTTTTGTTATCACATACAATTGGTATTAGTTGGTCATATATCACTTGCACATATTGTAAATTATGTTTCATCCATAATATTTTAGTGCAACAAGAATTTGTTGTTATATATTCTTCTTTAGAAGTAGAGAAAAAAATTGAAGCTTGCTTCTTGCTCAATCATGAAACAAGACATTCACCAAGAAAGAAATCACCATCATTAGTGATTTTTTGGTCATCTACATCACCTTTTAAATTAGCATCAGTAAAAATAGTTAGTGAAAGTATTTACCTCTGGGGTACCAAAGACCATAGTCCATTGTGGCTCTTAAATATATGAGAATCCTTTTTACTTCTAGGAGATGACTTTGTCTAGGAACTTCTTTAAATCTTCCAACAATACCAACTACATGCATGATGTCTCGTCTAGAGGTTGTCAAATAGAGGCTACCAATAATAGATCTATATAAAGTTTGAGCCACGTCTGGTGACACATCAACCTTATTGAGTTTTCATCTAGTGGTCATTGGAGTGTTTACCAAGGAACATTCCTCCATGCATAATTTATTCAAGACTTCCTTGAGATACTTTCCCTAAGAAATAAAAATACCTTTCTTTGTTTGAGTGATCTGCAAGCCAAGGAAATAAGAGAGTTCACGGAGTATCGGCATTTCAAATTAGGCCTTCATATCAGCTGCAAATTGATAAGCTAGATTATTTGAATATCTTGAAAATACTATATCATCAACATAGACAACCATTATTAACAATTTTCCATCATGAGATTTCACATATAAATTGCTATCAACTGCACCTCTTTTAAAACCACACTTCAACAAATAACTATCTAACTTGGAGCATCAAGTCCTTGGGGCTTGCTTAAGACCATATAAGTCCTTTTTTAGCCTACAAACATAATCAAGTTTATATGGATATTGAAAACTATTAGGATGCTCAATATAGATTTCTTCCTACAACTCCCATTCACAAAGTCATATTTGACATCCATCTGATATATTTTAAGTTTCTTGAAGCTAGCAAAAGCTAAGAACATGTGAATTGCTTCTAAGCATGCAACAGGAGCAAAAGTATCATCAAAATCCAAGCCTTCAATTTGGGCATAGCCTTTGCAAACTAACCTTGCGTTGTTTCTTCTCACTTCACCATTTTCATTCAATTTGTTCCTGAATACCCACTTTGTTCCAATAACTTTCTTGTCTGCTAGTCTTGGAACTAGCTCCCATGTCTTATTTTTCACAATCTTATCAAGCTCTTTGTTCATGGCCTTTATCCAATTTTCATATTTCTTGGTCGGAGAAAAATCTGGTTTTATCATGGACAAAAAGGATACATGTGTTTGGGTAGGGGGATTATTTAGCCTTCTTCTTGTCCAAACAATTGTATGCAAGTCACAGACAATTTGGTCAATTGAGTGGTGTTTTTGCACATACCTTGTGGGATCCTTTGATTGTGGACTAAAAGGTTCTTCAACATGTTCATCTATAGTAGGTTCATCATTTTCCTCATAATGCTTGACTTGATCATTGGAGTTGATATTCACTGGCTAATTATCTTCAAAATCAATGTGCTCATCAACTTTAACATTAATACAATCAACCAGTTTCCTTGAATTCTTGTTGTAGAATCCATAGCCTTTGTTACTTTTTAGAATACCCAAGAAAATGCCTTCATTGGCTCTTGCATCGAACTTACCAAGAGTTCCATCATTTCTCTTGATATATCATTTTCTTCCAAATACTCTGAAATGCTTGACTATAATAGGTTTTCCATACCATAGCTCATATGGGGTTTTTTCATTGTCTGGTCCAAAGTGTGCTTTGTTTAAAATCACCATTCTTGTGTGTATTTTTTCAGCCCAAAATCTTTGTGGTATACTTCTTTCTCCCATCATGGCTCTAGCCAACTACTGGATAGATATCTTGGCTCTCTCTACTACATTATGTTGTGGAGTCTCTGCTGATGAGGCTCATTAATAGGTAAACTATATGGGTCACAATGCCACTCTCTAGCTTATTAAAATTGATTTTTCTCACATTTATTTACATATTTTGTTATATTTTTCTTAGTGAGAAGGGTGAAGGTGAGTTACTATGTCATGTGGCCTAATATGTATTAAATGAAAGAATTGAAGTATTTTTGGGTTGACTTAAGTGTAGGAACTCGAAGTGAGAAAGCAAGAGAGATTTTAGGAGATTGGTCTCCCTACTTAACTCCTCAAATAATTTGAAGATTCCTCCACCATATCTCATTAGTTTGGAGTTACTAGTAGCCAAACAAGTCAAGTCCATTGGTAGTCAAGCCAGTGACAGTTAAGAAAGAGTCATTCTCGAGTTAGGGAATCAAGTCTCCCTATTTTATAGGGATATGTTAGGAGCTCCAGTTTTATATAAATAAGAAAGTCAAGGAACTCATTAGGATTCAATCTTTTGTTGTAGCCAAGAGGCCATTTTGAGATAAAACATTGTGATTGTGTTATGTTGTAATTGACATTTTGAAGATAATGAGAAATTTTGTTTGAATCCAGCACTGAGTTAACTCAGAGGGCTGAAGCTCTTGGGTTAGGGCCCAACCCTAGCATCAAAAGTTCCTCTTTTTGTATCTACATTCTTAGATTAAAATGATAGTTAGCTATTGAATTTTATTTATGTTTTGTTTAGCTTAACAAGTATTATTATTGCTTAACCTAGTTTCCATTAGCTTGAAGAGGTAGATCAGTGGTGCAGTAGTGAAGGAAAGTACTTCAAAAAATCTTGTGAAATTGGCCTCTATCACATCTCCTTCATGGGATCCTGATTAGAAGGCCCCACTTTCACAACCCCAAAAATAAAGTTTATTTTTTGGTCATTGCATAGCTTAGGGTTCATTCTTAGCTAGATCACTATTTATGATTTCTTGGAAGCACCTGCAGTTGTTATCTTGTTTCCTTAAGTTTGTTATAGCTTAAAAGGCATTTCATTTCATAGATATAGTCCTTAACAATAGATAGATCAACTTTCTCAAATTCAATTCATCTTTTCCATGTTGACATGTAGTAATGCATAAATGAAAAGAAAAATAGGTTTTGTTGTAGGGATTGTTGATCTGCAAGGAGGAACTCATCCAGCCATATTCACCTAGGTCCTCTCCACATTTTGCCAAGGCTTACCATCCCATAGTCCAAACCTCTGTTTTTCAACCACCGTGAGCAATACACCTTAGGTAAATCCAACCTCCTTGGAGTGTTGGGCTTAGTCTTGGGTAAGGTGCACCTTCCCTACACCTTCTATCACCAACATACATCTTTTCAACACCTCATATCAATTTTATTGCCCCCCTAAGCCCTTCAACTAACTTCTTGTAGCAAACGAGGACATCCTCTAGCAGATTAGGACATCCTGTAGCAGTTTCCTGTAACATCTAGAGGATCTCCTGTAGGATCCTGTTTGATCCTGTTTTGACCAAAGATGGTCATATAAGAGTAGGTTAGACCCTCATCTTGGATTTCATGCCTATCAATGCCACCTGAGATCAAATCTCTCGTGCCTTCTCCATTTACAAGATCAAACAAAATAGCACATCATTTACATTTCTAAATTTAGCAATTAAAAGATTATTTTTCTGCAAATGTAAAATGAGATAGTTAGTGAATGTATATATGAATCCTAGAATAATAGAACAACTTTCCATTTCAAACAGTCCTAACCAAGGAAAATTATAAGGATGGGAAATTATCTTGAAGTTTAAAAACATTGGCGAATCTCACTAGTCCCTAATATGCAAACTATAAAATGTTTATTGATGTATCTATAAAATTATTCAAATTTATAATGATTTTATATATATTGTCTATATAATGTTGGTGATTCTTAAAGTAAAATAATTTTATATTGTAAAATTTGGGCGAATCATTTTTATAAAAAATGGAAATTGGTGAATCATTTTTTTGGAAAAATAATGGAAAATTAGCCCACCTGTGAATATTAGCTCATAAAATTTTCCATGGTCCTAATAGCTAGAGGATAAATTGCAAGGTTAGCATAGTTATTTTTTGCAAGTAATTTGTGTCATTTCCTAGCTAGATGATCTATGCAATTTCATAGCACTTACCATTTAATAGCTTTCATTTCCTAAATAGGAAAGCATTTACTTTCCTACATTAGAACTAGCTTTACATTCACTGTCAGTAGTCAGACTCCTTCTAGTCAATAGAAGACTGGTCTGGAACCCTAGTGGTCTAGCACCCCAGTTGAGAAGTGACATGAGTAGAAAGTTACATCTGCTGTGTATATAACATTTCCACCTCCAAGTTTTTACGAAACCCCAGGTTGATAAAGTAAATGTGGTAGCCTTGGGAATTGCAACATCCTTGCTGCAATACTGAGGCTCATCACTTTTTGGCACTGTTGTTGGGGAGGTGTTTAGGTGAATGTAATTTCTGATTTTATTTCTAATTTTCATTCAGTAGATAGCTACAATTTCTAGTTTCTTTCTATTTTGCAAGTGATTCTAAATAAGACCTAAAAAAACAATTTCTTTCATGCCTCGTAGGAGTAAAGATAATTTAGGGAATTTTTTTACAAATACCCCCACACCATCAAACAATCAACCTTCCCTCTTCTTCAGTGGCTTTCAGTTTCCCTCTCTGACTGCAAGGGAGTTAAAGGACCCATTAGGTGAGCAACCAAAGACCTTTGAAGAGCCTAATGGGGAAGAAGAGGAAGAAACCATTCCACACACTTACAACATGGTTGCAAACAAAAATGAAGCTAATTTTCCCATTAGAGAGAATAATGGAGATGCTAGGATGAAAAACATAAGCCCCTCTACTCTTCCTCACTTCCATGGCTTGACCTCAAAAGACCATGATACCTTTTTGTTTGAGTTTGTTGTCGTTTCCAGAACTTATGATTATACCTCTGATGACCAGAAGTTGAAGTTGTTCCCATCCACCCTTAAGGATGCATCCGTGCGCTGATTCATGGGTTTACCTGGGGACAACATCACTACCTGGGATCAAATGTAGTAATCCTTCAATGATAAGTATAGGGACTATTGTAGGTCCAAGGACACCAAAGAGGAAATCTTCAGAATGACCTTGAGACATGATGAATCCCGAGAGGATTATGAGGAAACGTTCCAACTCGACTACAAAGGGGCCAGATGCACCCTTGATCCTGAATCACTCAAGTTAATCCTTCTTAAAGGGATCAGGGAAGATATCCTAGAAACCTTAAACATTCTATCTAGAGGGGACATCTGTCTGCTATCTTATGATGATGTCAAGATAGTTTTTAGAGTGTTCCTAAATCCAATCAACCTCCTTTTCCTGAAATATTGATCCATCGCAATCAACACACACCAGAAGAGACTGAACTTCCAGGGGAATTGAAAACTTTGTGTGTTAGAATCCCATTCCTCCAAGCCATCAAGGATGTCCCCATCTACAACAAGTTAATCAAGGACAAATGCTTCAAACATCCTGGGAGGAGAAAGAAAGACACCCCTACCATTAATGTCATTGGACATTTGTCTAAATTAATGCTTGGGAGAGTGATTTGCCAAAAGTATCTAGACCTTGGAAGTCTTATGGTAGATGTGCACATTGATGACATCATTGTCCCTCACACCTTGATGTATCTTGGGGCTGCCTTCAATGTGATGACTAAGGAGACCATCCTCAAACTGAATTTCCAAGGATCATTAAGGAAGACCACAACAATATTGCAGCTTGCAGACAGGTCCACAATAGCTCCTAAGGGAGTTTTTGAGGATGTGTGTTAGGTCCCTATACTACTAGTGTAACCCCTTATTATTATTAGTACAATCCCCTTATTATATTTTTGTGCCCATGTAGTTCCCATATTGTTATTATTGTGCCACATAGAAGCCCACTATTGTTATTATGGTGCCTTTACATTATTATTGTTATGTCGATTCTCATTATATTATGACCCCTTAGAGTCCTATATATAGAAAGGAGGTCTTGTCAATTGTATCATCCAAGAATTGTTCATTTGTGTAATGTAAAGGAGGTTGTCCCCTCGAAGAGACTTATTTCTACGACGTTCATCTATCTTTTCTATCTTTTGTGAGTTGGTTTCATAACATTTGGTATCAAAGCTTTGGATTCTAGGGTTTCGCTGCTCCAAACAAGTCATCGTGGTATTTTCATTATAACTTTTCTCTGAGATGTTTCAGAAGCTAAAACAAAAACCCATTTGAGAAGAAATCTTTTTGAACTGCGTGACCAAATTTTAGATCTTGTCTCGTTATATTTTTGGAGATATGATATGAGGAAGTTATGGTTTTTACAAGCTCCAGAATTTCATCTAAAATAGGTCACCGTGGTATTTTCGCTATAACCTTTTCACTAAAAATTTTTGGAAGCTAAAGAAAAAATCCATTTGAGAAGTGATCGTTCTCAATCTCAAGTCTGAATGTACATCTTGTCTCACTATATTTTCGTATATATGATCTGAGGAAGTTAGGGTTTTTGTAGACACCTGAATTACATCCTAAATAGGTGACCTTGGAAAAATCGTCATAACTTTCTCTTTGAGAAAAAAATTGAAATTTCATAAGTAATAGAAAGAGGACAGACTGTGGTTTTATATGCATAGTTTTTAGATCTGAAGGTCAAAACAGTGACATGTGGGTTGTCGTATAAGTTCGCTCTACTGAAACATTATATAATCAGGTCATCTTAGGCGATTGGGCATAAATCTTTCTTGGAGAATCAAATTTTGATCGGACTTGTGGGGTTAGAAAGAGGACTCAGAGGGATACTGCAGGAGAAAATTTCAGAACTTTGAGATCTGAAAGTACATATTTACAATGATTTCAAGATCGAGCTCCTGAAATCAAGAAAAGGCAATATAAGGAAGTTTGAAGAAAGGATCCAGTAAATTGGATACTATAGATGGAGCAACATTTTGATCTACATGGTGTACCACTGTTACAAAAGGTATGTATTACATCTTCATATTTAGAATTGGATCATTTTTTATGGTATAAAGGGCTTTGTTCTTGTAAACAACTTGTTACATGGTCAATTTTCATAGATGAAATGATAGCACATTATGAGGATACAAAGAACAACACCTTATTTAGATCAACACATCAACGATTGGAAGAAAAAAGAGAAAAAGGGATTTGTTACAAAGTGCAAAGCAAAATTATGGCAACAAGGAAGTCTACCCCTCACAACTATAAATATGGAAGTGTTGTTTCTCCTAGCCTTCCACAACCTACAAGGGTTACACCACAACAATTGGAAGAAAAAGGAGAAAAAGGACTTTGTTACAATTGTGATAACAAATACATTAAAGGTCATAAGTGTGCTGAGAAGAAATTATTTTACATTGATTATGGAGAGAAGGAAGAAAAGGATCAAGAAACGTCAAAAGAAGAGTATATACACCAGGAACCAACCCCAGAAAAAGAAGAAATGGATCCGACCATATCTTGTAAAGCGTTGGAAAGAATTACCACTCCTAAAACTCTCAAGATAGAAGGACATATCAAGAAGAAAAATGTTCAAGAAGTGAAAGATCACATCGAGAAAGAAGAAATGAATCCGACCATATCTTGTAAGGTATTGGACGGAATTACCACTCCTCAAACTATCAATATAGAAGAACATATCAAGAAGAAAAATGTTCAAGAATTGAAAGATCACATCGAGTCTCAAGAAATGAATCCAACCATATCTTGTAATTCATTGGAATAAATTACCACTTCTCAAACTATCAAGATAGAAGGACATATCAAGAAGAAAAAGGTAAGAGTGTTGATTGATTCAGGTAGTACCCATAATTTTATTGACTGTAAGATAGCCAAGGAATTGAATTGATTCCTATATCCAGCACCGGAGTGTCAAGTGATGGTTGCAAGTGGAGGAACCATAAATTGCTCTGGAAAGTGCCATAATATCAAGCTATCCATGGGAAAATAGGTATTGAGTAGCCCAATGCTTTCCATTCCAATGGGTGGTGCTGATGTTTTACTAGGAGTCCAATGGCTACAATCTTTGGGTACAATAGCTTTTAATTTTCAAGAACTTTTCTTGAAATTTTTTTGGGAAGGAAAGGAAGCTGAATTGAGGGGTATCAAAGGAAAACCTGGAAATATAATCAACTCTAATAGCATTACAAAGCTTCTAAATAAAGAACAACGAGGTGTAATTGCACAAATATGTTCACTAGAGGATCCCACATCGAAATCATGTATTTCTCCAGATCTCCAAAACTTTTTGGACAATCATTCCAAGGTATTTGAGACTCCCAAAGGCCTCCCACCTATTCGTGATCATGATCATGCTATTCATTTGATTCCACAAAGTGTTTCTCCAAACATCCGGCCTTACATATATCCATATGCCCAAAGGAGTGGGAACTCATTCAAAAGTTACAAAGGATCCCAGTTCAAACAATATTGCGAGAACTTGACAAGGAAGGAAAAATCATATTGGAACCTGAATCCGTCATAGAACCGAGAAATTGAAAGCTACGAAATAGATCAATTTCAGAGTATCTCATCAAGTGGAAGAACTTACCCGCTGAAGATTCCACATGGGAGGACAAGAATTTATACAGAAGCATCAAGAACTACTCAAGCGTTGAGGAAAACGCTTTTTGAAGGAGAGGGGCTTGTTAGATCCCTATACTACTAGTGTAACCCCTTATTGTTATTAGTACAACCCCCTTATTATATTGTTGTGCCCATGTAGTTCCCATATTGTTATTATTGTGCCCTTACATTATTATTGTTATGTCGGCTATGATTATATTATGACCCCTCAGACTCCTATATATAGAAAGGAGGTCTTGTCATTTGTATCATCCAAGAATTGTTCATTTGTGTAATGTAAAGGAGATTTCCCCCTCGAAGAGGCTTATTTCTAAGGTGTTCATCTATCTTTTCTATCTTTTTTTGAGCTGGTTTCATAACAATGTGATGGTCTCTATTGATTCTTGGGAGTACCCTGATGACTTCTTAGTTCTCTAACCCAATACCAAATTCAATGGTTATCCTCTCATCCTTGGAAGGCCATGGCTAGCCATTGTTGATGCTTACATAAGTTGCAGGGCTAGGAACATGATCATTAAGAATGGGCATTTGTCCAAATAGTTAGTCTTGTACCCTCTTGTTCAAACATCCCTAGAACACGACTTACCGTTATGGTTGGAAGAGGAGGAGGAAGATGAAGTATAACATACCACGTCCTACCTAATTTGTACCCTAGATGCTATTATAAGAGAGGGGAAACTTGATGAATATGACCTCATTGATCAAATCCTCTAGAACCAACCCCCTAGTGCCATGCCTCTTGATGAGTGGGTGAAGAATTATGAATATAGCCCATGGAATGATTTGTGCCTAGTTGACTCAAGTCATGCTCATATCAAAATGGTAGAATTTGTTCCATCTAAAACATTGAAAATCAACGCCTCTCTCTCAACCCATCAGGAAGAGAAGTTGTGCAACATGATGAGAGAGAACTTGGATGTGTTTGCCTAGAGCTATAAGGAATGAAGGGAGTGCATCCTTCAGTGTGTACTCACCACATCTACATTAAGGAAGCATGAAAACCAGTGTGCCAACCTCAGAGGAGAATGAACCCAACCCTCAAAGACATAGTCAAAGAAGAATTGTAGAAGTTGTTGGATGTAGGGTTCATTTACCCCATCTCAGATAGTGAATCGGTGTCCCTTCTATTTTTGGTCCCAAAGAAGAATGGGAAGTAGAAGATCTGTGTGGATTAAAGAGAGCTAAATAAGGCCACTAGGAAAGACCATTTTCCTCTACCTTTCATTGATAAAGTCTTGGATGGTCTTGCAGGGAAGAAGTTCTTCTCTTTCTTGGATGGATTTATAGAAATTCCCACTGTAGATCACCTGGTAATGCAATGTACTAAAGAAAAACACTTTATCTGCTTCTACAAACAATTTAGTGGAAGCTAATTGAACACGAGCAACATCAAGCATGAACATATATAACTGAGAATGAGAAGTAACCAACCATAACATAGAAGATATATCATTGGGGAAAGCACCATCCTAAAACCCCAACTCTATATTATCATACAAGTGGAAATCTTGTTCAAGTTACAAAAAGAATCAACTCTCAAGCTATATTTCTCTCTCTCCAATAAAAAAATACAGCTCACAAACTCAATAGACATAGAATATATCTTCCTTAAGCCCTCCAAGCCTCCTATTTCCTTGCGCAATTTTGATTGGGGTCTAATGATATCACATGTGTGAATTGGCCTCATCACATTCACTGTAACCTCAGGTCCAACTGCGCAATCCTTAAGGAATACAATTCCTTCTACATTCAAGGAATATTCACTAATGAATATCCTAGAAACTGATAGTACACTGTCCCTTCATCTGATCTCAACTGGGTCTCCGACTGAACTGACATGCATGAGTTATTCATGAGTGAATCTTCAATTCTCTAAAATACAGTAGCTACATGCATGCAAGCATTAACTAACTGAACTCTCATTAATTTAATGAACAATTAAATTAATCTAACTGGACTTGACTCAGTTAACTGAGCCAACTAATTACAACTCACTCTTATCTCTTTAACTAATGGATAAATCCCTTAATCAAAGGAAAAATTGTTGCATGTCCTCATATGGACTTCAAGTTCATAATTCCTTAACTAATTAACTCAATATGAATTAATTAATCAATTTACAAACTGTTGTTAATATCAAATTCGAATTTTACTTCCTATGTTTAGTCTAGGGACTGACTAAAATAAGAAGGGATCCTGAAATGCTATTTTAGAAAAGCTATTTTTAGCATTTTTTGTTGCAAATCTCAACACTCCCTCTCAACAAGAAAGGGATTATCAGTAACCCCGATCCTGTCTCTATGGAACTCGAACTTGCATTTTTACAATGCCTTAGTCAAAGTATCTGCATCCTGCTCCTCGGTCGAAACATACTGCAACATCATGATCCTCTTGACCACACAGTCTTGTAGATGATGGTAACGGATATCTATATGCTTGGACCTGTCATGAAACACTGGATTCTCAGAGAGTTTTATGCAACTTTGATTATCACAGTATATCACTGTAGGATCCATCATCTGAGCAAACAATCCCACTAGAATCTTCTACATCCAAATGGCCTCGCATGCTGCCTGACTGGCAGCCATGTATTCAACCTCTGCTGAACTAAGTGCAACTGATCTCTATTTCCTGCTATACCAAGAAACTGCAGTTGAACCAAGGTTGAAGATTCCTCTAGAAGTGCTCTTCCGATCTGATGGACTACCAGCCCAATCTGCATCTGTGAAGCTTTGCAGCTTCACTCCCTCTATCCACCTGTAACATAATCCATACTATGTAGTGCCTTTGAGAAATCTTAGCACATGCTTCGCTGCCTTCCAAAACAGTTTGGTAGGTTGAACCATAGCTTGAATCAACTGGTTCACCGCAAAGCATAAGTCGGGTCGTGTGTTCACCAAATACATAAGTGAACCCACCAGCTGCCGATAAATAGTAGTAGCTACTACCTCACCTGAAATAGCATCCTCCTTCCTCTAGTTCCTAGCTAGAGGAGTCTGCATGGGTTTGCACTTCTCCATGTGAAAGCGCCTGAGTATCTCACTGGCATACTTACCTTGAGACACAAATACTTCCCCATCTTTTTGCCACACTTCCATGACTAGAAAGTAGTGCATGGGGCCCATGTCCTTCATCTCAAACTCTCTTGCAAGGTCCTCCTTGCAAGCTTTGATCAGCTAATCATCACTTGTCAAAATTAGATCATCGACATAAAGTACAATAATCAATGGCTTACCTTCTACCATCATGTGGTAAAGGTTTGCATCTACTTCACTCTTGGTGAAGCCCAATTCGGTAAATCACTGTCGATCCTGGTATACCAAGCACGGGGTGCTTGCTTAAGCCAATATAGTGCTTGCTTAAGTCAGCAAACACACAACTCGCGATCGAAGGTCTCAAATCCTTCGGGTTGCTCAATGTATACCTCTTCCTCAATCTCCCCATTGAGGAACATCATATTCACATCCATCTGATGGATCTTCCAACCCATCTAAGCTGATAGAGCTAGCATCGATCTGATAGATGAGTACCTTGCTACGGGAGCAAAGGTCTCATCATAGTCAATCCCCTCAACCTGTGAGAAACCTCGGGCAACAAACCTTGCCTTATGTTTCTCAACACTGCCATTAACTGCCTGCTTTACCTTGTAAAGCCATCGAGAACTAACCACTGACTTGTCCCCAAGTCTAGGGAAAACATCCCACACACTGTTCTGTATGATAGAATCGTACTCTTCTACCATTGCATCAACCCACACTGGTTGTTACACTGCCTCCTGAAAAGAAGAAGGTTCGGTCGCTACACACTCCCTAACCAGGGCCATGTAGCTAGTGTATCTCTCGAGATATCTCCTCTGTCTGCGCTGAGAGTATGGTAGCCCCACATTCTCTCTCACATCTAGCATCAATCTTTTAGCTTCCCGCGAGCGTTTCCGCCCGTCTCTAGAAGACTCTCTAGGAGTGGTGGTCTCCACTACTGGATCCTCTACATGTGGCTGATCCACATCATTGGGAGGCTCCTCCTCCTTTCGAACTAAAAGTTCCTCATCACCATGCAACTTGAGCTCCCTCTCAAGTGACACTTGCATGGATCTCTACTTGTCGAACTTCAAATCCCTACACACTATGGTCCTTTGACTAGTAGGTAGAGACACATGATAGTTGTGGGGTGTATTTGTGTACCCCACAAGTATCCCCAACTCAGCTATTGGGTCTAGCTTCTTCCGAGCATCTTTGGTCACATGACAAAAAACTGGTGACCCAAAAATACGAAAGTAACTCACATCTGGTCGCTTCCCCAAAAAATCCTCCATAGGTGTCTTCATCCCCAAAATACGATGAGGACTTCTATTCTGAAGGTACACTGTTGTATTGCATGCCTCAGCCCACAGATAAAGTGGTAGGCTTTGGTCATGCAACATTGCTCGAGCTGCTCCCACAATAGATTTATTCTTCCTTACAGCCACCCCATTATGTTGTGGGTTATGAGGTGTCATCAGTTCCTGTTTAATTCCTTCTGTTGCATAGAAGTCTTTAAATTGTTGGGAAACATACTCTCCACCATTGTCGCTACGTAAGAATTTTACTTTCTTTCCAGATTCTTTCTTTGCCAAGGCTTTAAACTCACAAAACCTCAAGAAGGTTTGATCCTTCTTTTGCATAAAGTAGATCCAACATCTACGAGAAAAATCATCAATAAAAATAACATAGTACCTTTTATTAGTAGTGGAGGCTGTAGAGGATGGTCCACATTCATCTGAGTGAACTAGCTCCAGGATTTCTCCAGCTCTACTATCCTGATCATGAAAGGAAGCTTTCGCATACTTACCTAGGGTGCATCCTTTGCATGTATCTGTTTGCTCCAGTTTTCCGTTGGGTAAGCTGGTAGAAATTTGCTGCATGATCTTCAAGGCTCCATGACGCAAGTGGCCTAGTCTTCTATGCCACAACTCGCCAACATCTTGGCTTTGCACCACCTCTGCTTTGGAACTTAGTGCAACACAGTCATCTACCTCCTTCTTGTAGAGATTCTTTACTTGAATCCCAATTCACTTGGTCTATCCAGTGCTGATATGCCTAAGGAAAACTTTTCCTTTACTAAAGACTACACCATAGCCTTTATCTTCTAGCATAGCAATAGACACAAGATTCTTTTTCAAACCTGGTACATACTTAACAGCAGATAGGGTGAGAGGAGCACCATGCTCCCTCTGAAACACAACTGTACCTTCACCTGAGACACAGTACTTTCCATCATCACCCATCTCGATCCGCATCTGGAGATCCTTCTCCTCCAATCTACTGAAAAGATTCTTGTCACTCGACATGTGGAAAGAAGCTCCACTGTCTAGGTACCAAAACATCCAATAAGGGTTCCTCCATGTGATCTGATGGTGATGCATTAGCCTCATAGTTTGAGTTGGATTTCTTCTATGGACAATTCATAGCATAATGGCCCAATTCATGACAGTGAAGGCATCACACCTTCGACTTGTCAACCTTCTTTCCACCATGAGAATATTTCAATTGGCTTCCCTTTCCCTTTCTTAGCTTTACTCGCTAAAGCTAGATTTTCTTCATCATCTTGTTTTGATGAAGATCCATCCCTGGTGCTACGCCTTATCTCCTCCTGCATCAGATCTGACCAAAGTTGTTCCCAATCTGGCAGTTTCTCTCTTCCATTAACCGAGTCTTGGTAGCTATGTTAGCTCTTAGGAAGACCGAGGAGTGCAAGACTCACCATGTCATCATCAATTGTCACGATCCCTACGCTTTCAAACTCATCTCTGCAGGTGGTGATCTTGTTCAGGAATGTAGAGATTGTGTCGCCCTTTTCGCACTTGATCTTTCAAAGTTTATCTTTTAGCGCCAACTTCCTCTAATCACTGCTATTCTAGTAAAGATCTTTCAATGTTTTCCACATCGAAAACGGAGTCTCCTTCCCATGGAGGCTCGAGACAATGTGATCTCGAACTCCCTCCAGGATGATTCTCCTTGCTCTAGCCACACACTTTTTCCATTCCACCAGTTGAGTAGCATCAGTGAGCTTCTGAACTTCTTGATCAATGAAGTCCTTTAGGCCATTATCTTCTAATACTACCTCCATGGGATCCTTGCAAGCTATATAATTCGAACTTCCATCAAGGGCATATTTGAGTCTCAAACCACTAAATGCCATCAGTGAAATAGATGTGATAAGAACTTAATTCAATATTCAGAAACCAAACTTCAAACTTTTCCTGCTTGTATACTATTCTTCCTTGATCACCTTTGCTCTGATACCATGTAGAAATTCTCACTGTAGATCACCTAGTAATGCAATGTACTAAAGCAAAACACTTGATCTACTTCTATAAACAATTTAGTGGAAGCTAATCGAACATGAACAACATCAAGCATGAACATATATAATTGAGAATGAGAAGTAATCAACCATAACACATAATATATATCACTGGGGAAAGCACCAGCCTAAAACCCAAACTCTATATTATCATACAAGTGGAAATCTTGTTCAAGTTACAAAAAGAATCAACTCTCAAGCTATCTTGCTCTCTCTGCAATCAAACAATACAACTTACAGACTCAATAGACATAGAATATATATTCCTCAAGCCCTTCAAGCCTCCTATTTCCTTGCGTAGTTTTGATTGGGGTCAAATGATATCACATGTGTGAATTGGCCTCATCACACTCACTATAACCTCAGCTCCAACTGCGCAATCCTTAAGGAATACAACTCCTTCTGCATGCAAGGAATATTCACCAAGGAATATCCTAGCAACTGATACTACATTGTCCCTCCATCTAATCTCAACTGGGTCTCTGACTGAACTGACATGCATGAGTTATCCATGAGCGAATCTTCAGTTATCTGAAATACAGTAGTTACATGCATGCAAGCATTAACTAAGTAAACTCTCATTAATTTAACAAACTGTTAAATTAATCTAACTGGACTTGACTTAGTTAAGTAAGCCAACTAATTACAACTCAATGTTACAACTCACTCTTATCTCTTTAACTGATGGATAAATCCCTCAACCAAAGGAGAAACTGTTGCATGTCCTCACATAGACTTCAAGTTCATAATTCCTTAACTAATTAACTCAAGATGAATTAATTAATCAATTTACAAATTGCTATTAATATCAAATTCGAATTTTACTTCCTATGTTTAGTCTAGGGGCTGACTAAAATAAGAAGGGATCCCAAAATGATATTTTTAGAAAAAAGATATTTTTAGCATTTCTTGTTGCAAATCTCAATAGGATTTAGTGGTTACAATCAGATCTAGATCAGCCGAAAGGACCAAGATAAAACCACCTTCACTTGACCTTGGGGTATCTTTTCTTATAGGGCCCTTCCTTTTGGATTATGTAATGCCCCCGCCACTTTTCAAAGGGCATTTGTGAGCATATTTTTTGAGTTAGTCCATGACTCTATAGAAATCTATATGGATGATTTCACTCCCTATAGGTGTGATTTCTTGGATGTGTTTGCATGGAG
Organism: Pinus taeda; assembly: GCA_000404065.3. Lineage (NCBI taxonomy): Eukaryota > Viridiplantae > Streptophyta > Pinopsida > Pinales > Pinaceae > Pinus > Pinus taeda. The sequence goes on from APFE031267799.1 coordinate 179,963, forward strand.
CTATAAGGAATGAAGGGAGTGCATCCTTCGATGTGTACTCACCACATATACATTAAGGAAGCATGAAAACCAGTGTGCCAACCTTAGAGAAGAATGAACCCAACCCTCAAAGACATAGTCAAAGAAGAATTGCAGAAGTTGTTGGATGCAAGGTTCATTTTCCCCATCTCAGATAATGAGTGGGTGTCCCCTCTATTTTTGGTCCCAAAGAAGAATGGGAAATATAAGATCTGTGTGGATTAAAGAGAGCTAAACAAGGCCACTAAGAAAGACCATTTTCCTCTAACTTGCATCGATCAAGTCTTGGAGGGTCTTGCAGGGAAGAAGTTCTTCTCTTTCTTGGATGGATTTAGTGGTTACAATCAAATCCAAATCAGCCCAGAGGACCAAGATAAAACCACCTTCACTTGACCTTGGGGTACCTTTTCTTATAGGGTCCTTCCTTTTGGATTATGTAATGCCCCTGGCACTTTTCAAAGGACATTTCTAAGCATATTTTTTGAGCTAGTCCATGACTCTATAGAAATATATATGGATGATTTCACTCCCTATGGGTGTGATTTCTTGGATGTGTTTTCCTCGAGCTATAAGGAATGAAGGGAGTGCATCCTTTAGTGTGTAATCACCACATCTACATTAAGGAAGCATGAAAACCAGTGTGCCAACCTCAGAGAAGAATGAACCCAACCCTCAAAGACATAGTCAAAGAAGAAATGCAAAAGTTGTTGGATGCAGGGTTCATTTACCCCATCTCAGATAGTGAGTGGGTGTCCCCTCTACTTTTTGTCCCAATGAAGAATGGGAAGTGGAAGACCTGTGTGGATTAAAGAGAGCTAAATAAGGCCACTAAGAAAGACCATTTTCCTCTACCTTTCATCAATCAAGTCTTGGATGGTCTTGCAGGGAAGAATTTCTTCTCTTACCTAGATGGATTTAGTGGTTACAATTAGATCCAGATAAGCCCAGAGGACCAAGATAAAACCACCTTCACTTGACCTTGGGGTACTTTTTCTTATAGGGTCCTTCCTTTTGGATTATGTCATGCCCCTGCCAATTGTCAAAGGGAATTTTTGAGCATATTTTTTAAGTCCATGACTCTATAGAAATATATATGGATGATTTCACTCCCCATGGGTTTGATTTCATGGAGGCTCTCTCTAACTTGGGGAAACTATTAAATAAGTGCATTGAAATGAACCTCTCTCTTAGTCCTGAGAAGTGTGAATTCTTGATGAATGCAGGGACTGTTTTGGGCCACTCAATATCCAAGGAAGAACTACAAGTGGACCCAAATAAAATTGCTATAATAAAAAGGGTCCCTACTCCTCAAAAGCAGAAGGATGCCAAGAGTTTCTTGGGCTTAGCTGGATACTATAGGAGATTTATCAAAGTTTTCAGCAAAATAACCTCACTATTGTTTGGATTTTTGGCTAAGGACTCTAAATTTTGTTGGTCAGAAAGTTGTCAAGAGGCCCTAGAAATCTTGAAGGACGAGTTGACTACTATACCCACACTCAAAGGCCCAAATTGGGCTCTTCCTTTCCACATACATGTTGATGCATATGAAAAAGCTATAGGAGAAAATCTAGGCCAGATAGATGACAATTTCCCTTGTGCCATTTACTTCATTAACAAAAAGTTGTCCAAGTCTGAATTGAACTACATTATGATTGAAAAGGAACTCCTAGTTGTTGTCCACTCCCTGAACAAATTCAAACACTACATCACTGGTTATCAAACCTTTGTGCATACTGACCATGCTGCCATCAAATACTTAATGAGCAAACCTAGTGTGAATGCTAGAATTATTATATGGTTTTTTTTATTACAAAAATTTGATTTGACTATCATTGATAAGCTAGGTAGAGAAAATGTAGTTGCAGATTGTTTGTCTAGACTTGCTTTGCCTGCAGGTGAGGAAGGAATGGTTGATGATCAACTACTAGATGAGCATTTATTTTCTATTTCAGTATCTCCCCATGGTTTTCTGACATATCCAACTACTTAGTTGTTGTACCATTCCCTCCAAATCTATCATCTAAGGAAAAGAACAGAATTGTAAGGAAGAGTGCCCCATTCACTTGGATTGGGGGCAATATCTTCAAGTTAGGCCCAGATAAAATTTTGATAAGATGTGTCAGGGAGGAGGAAGTCTTTGACATCCTTCTAGCCTATCATGATGGGTCTTGTGGAGCTCACTTTGCAGCCAAGAGGATAGCCTTCAAGGTACCACAAGCTGGTTACTACTGGCCCACTCTCCACCAAGATGGAAGAAGATACACCATTCGATGTGATCAGTGCTAGAGAATGGGGAGACCTACTCCCAAGGATGAAAGGCCCTTGCAACCTTAGGTGACTCTAGAACCATTTGACAAGTGGGGCATGGATTTCATTAGGCCCATTGATCCACCATCAGGGCAAAAAAAGTACATAATTTTATGCACTGATTATTTGACAAAGTGGGCTGAGACCAAGGCTGTCAAGGTAGAAACATAAGAGAAAGTGGCTGAGTTCTTAAGGGAGAATGTATTTTACAATTTTGGGTATGCTAGAGAACTAGTCATCGATCAGGGAGCTCAATTCACATCACATCTAATTGATAATTTTGTTGAGGCAACATAAGATAAAACACGAGAAGTCAACTACCTATCATCCTTAGGCCAATGGACAAGTAGAGGTCACTAACAGAGTATTGGAAGGCATCCTCACCAAGATTGTGAGTAGTAGCAGAAAATATTGGGTTGACAGACTAGTGGAGGCCACTTGGGCTTATAATACAACATGGAAGACAACCACTGGCTTCACCACTTATGAATTGGTATATGGAAAGAAGGCTCTGCTCTCCATTGATTTTGAACACAACACTTTGAGAATGGAAGCACAATTAGATTTGGATATTACAAAGGCACAACAGGAGAGGTTGCTCCAGCTGAATGGTCTGGATGAATTTAGGATGCAGACCATCCTAGACACTGAAGTTATCTAAGTACAGTGGAAGGTTTGGCATGAAAAGAACATTAAGGATAAGGTTTTTCAAGAAGGGCATTGGGCTCTGCTATATGACTCCAGTTTCAAGGACTTCAAAGGAAAATTGATGACCAAGTGGTTGGGCCCATATCTAATATAAAAGTGCCTTGACAACGGGGTTGTTCAAATTAGGACCATTGATGAGGAAGGTATTCCCTTTCTTGTTAATGGATATAGATTGAGAGCCTACAAAATACCTATGTCCAAGGAAGAGTTTATCAGTACCATTCATAAGGAGGTAAATGTGATTGGAAGTGTCTTAGCTTCCAGGTCACACATTCTTGGAGACAATTTTTTTTGTGAAAAGAAAAGATAAAAACAATAAGGGGCCTAGATGAAAACCTCTATGAGGCATCTGAGGCCAACTCTTGGGTTGAAAACCTCCTTGAGGTAGCCTAGGAGTGAAAAAAGAAAAATAAAAAGATCCCTGGGTGAAAACCTCCTTTGAGGTGCCTAGGGTAGGAAAATAGGCTAAGAACATCTTTTGGGGTGGCCTATGTGTCTTTCAAAACAAAAAAGAGAAAAAAAGAAACCAAAAATGCTATGGTAGGGACCTCAAACTTGCCCACTAATAAATTTTGTGATTTTGCAAGTTTTTGAAGGCAATAAAAGATTCAGAGCTACAAGGATAACATGCCAAGAATCATCTCATTTCTTCCTCCATCCACTTCATCTCATTGTTTCCTACCATGTCCCCTTCACTCATGTCCATTTTCAGGCGTCAAAAATATTATTTTGGGGATTTTCTAGCTTGCTACAAGATGTCCTTTAGCTACTACAGGAAGATCCTATAGCACTACAGGATGTCCTAAAATGCTACAGGAAAGGGGTCCCAATAGGAAAATCACTATGAAAGCCTATTCTAGGTTGAGTTGGGACCCTACACATCATCCTACCTCACCCATCATCAATGTTCCAAGCCATCATATCCATACCTAGCTCCGTGTCATTCAAAAAAAGCACAAGAAAATGAAAAAATAAAAAGAGGCCCAGAGGACTTGTCCTTCCTTGCCTCAACCATTCACCACTGCATATGAGCCTTCATCAACATTATCTAACCCATACACCACTACCCAACCCCCCTCTGAGAAAAAACAATGAAAATAGGAAGAAAAAGGCAGCTACAGGATTTCCTATAGCAGCTACATGATCTCCTGTAGCAACCTGTGCCATTACTGCAACTAGCCTAAGCTTGCATTCTCCTTCACAACCAGAGAAAAGGGGAGGACCAACATCTATGAAGAAATCATTTCTCCTAGCCAAAGCTCCACAATAGCGATAGCAGCAAGGATGTACCAAGCACCTACATGCATGGAACAACATGTAGTCATCTACATAAGCAAGAGGAAATAAACATGAATGACAAAAAAGAACACTTACATGAGCAGCAACATAGTAGGCCAGTCCTCCAGCATGCATCAATCAACAAAATTAGGCATAGGTATGGCCACTCATCCAACTCTTCCACGATTACGATATGATGAAAATATATAAATGTTGAAAAAAGTTATTTTTTATAAGCTGGAGATGGCCAGTTAATTTTGCCACCCTCAACTTGTGATCAAAAGGTGAACTCCCAGATAGCATGCCACATTGGAGTGTCAAATCAATTGGCACCAATAAAAAAGGTGGTTGATTCAGTTATGTCGGAGTGGGTGATAATTACGAGGGGCAAATGCACGATCACCAATGGTGGGCCAACGGTCCCAATTAGGAAATCTCGTACCAGTACCAGCCAACACAACGCTCCAAGCCTCAACCATGAATGGCATAAAAACCCAAACTTTCATGCACTTTTGCTCATTTTGACATCAAAGACACAGGGACTAGCTTAGAAATCCATTGGAGAGGCAAACCCTATTTTGGCCACCCTACAGGAAACAGAGCTACATGAAGCTACAGGGAACTCAGAAAGCTACAGGAAGCACTGGAATTCCACAAGAAGTTTGAAAGGGGGTGCCTAGGGTCAAATTGGTCAGCAATTCTCATAATTCCAAGAATTAGAGTGAAAATTAAGTGGCCCATCTCTCATGTGTTCATGATTTGATAAGTAAAAAGGAAAAAAGGAAAAGACTCTACAATCTTCTAGTAATTACATTGGGCTAGAGAATTAGATACAATTTTGGGAAATTTAAGGGAATTGTGTGGATATAGAAAAGGGTATAAATTGCAGTCATCTACCAAAAACATTTTAATCTCTTAGCCACCCTAAAATCATACTAAAGCTAGCCTACAAAACCTCCTACATTTAGCTATAACTAGAGAAGAGAAATGGGAGGGGGATTCAAAAGAATAGAACCCACAGATACATCAAGGGTTCACCTTCATCCCCCTCTGGTAGATATCTTTAGGAGGCATTACTGGCTAGGCTTCTTTTAGTTGCTAAAGGGGTACAATGATGATATAGCCTATGAATTTGTCATGGAACTAAACCCTCAAGCAAGAACAAGTGCTACCACTATGGTGAGAGGGACGTCCATTACAATCAACCCTGACGTTATCAACGTAGTAACCACACTTCCTCTAGGGATACAATGGAGAAAAGAGGACAAGGCTAGCAACAATTTTTCTAAGAAAAACTTATTCCTAAATGATGAAGAGCCAATTGAAGACAAAAATGGGGTCAGGAGGGAGAGCCTTCCATATCATTGGGATGAGGTGAGCTACCACATCATCAAATACATTTCTTGTGAAGGGAGGCTTGGTGTAGTCTATGGCTACTAATTCAAACTCCTCCATGAGTTGAGGTTCAGAGAAGATTTACCCATAAACTAAAGGCTCAATGTGCCTTATTTTCTTTTGCAGTCAATTATAGACATGAGCCAGAAGGTGCAAGAAGGTAAACACCAACAATTAGCACATCATGGACTCATTAAGCTGATAATGGAGGATGCCTTGAGCCAATTGAGAATTCATGTTCTCTTGTCCACATTTAGAGACATGGAAAGAGAGGCTGTACTTGAAACCCAAGCCCTTGAATATGGTGGGACCCCAACCTCTAGTGATGAAGAGGAAGTAGAAGAAGAGGAAGAAGAAGAAGCAAAAGAAGAAGAGGAGAAAAAAACAAACAAAACATAAAAATAAGGAGAAGAAGAAGAAAAAGAAGAAGACAAAGAAGAAGAGGAGGAGAAAAAGGCAGATACCAGCCCTAAGAAACATACTAAAGAAGGGGAGAAATCTCCAATATTGTCTCTTGAACCCACTGAAAAGGAGGTAGTTGCTGCCTTGGTTGCCTTGAGCACACCCATCAAGTCCAAGAGGAAAAGGCAAAGGCAGAATCCCCTCTATTTTAAAACAATAAGAATCACCAAGATCAAGCAGGGGAAGCCACAAAGACCTACAAGAACTCCCATCATAATTGAAGAGTCACCAAACAAGCAGGAGGATCTAGGTTCCTTAGGAATGAAGAGTGAGGAAGGAACATCACAACAAGAAACCCCAAAGGCTCCCATCATCTATGTTAGGAAGCCTACCACCAGGTCAACATCAACAAATAAAACCAAGGCACCTATGACTCTCTTATAGGAAGGAAAAATCTTGCTAGAGGATCCTTGAATAGTGCTACAGGAAACATTACTAGTGCTATAGGAAACACAGAAAAATATACAGGAAGGAAAACAGGGGCAGAGAGAAGGCAAGGAAGCAACACCATAGGTGCATGAGGAGGTAGCTTCTCCAAAAACATCTAAGGGACATTTTCCAGAGTTGTAGGAGCCTAGCCCACAACCAAATCTGAGTTCTTACTACAAGTTCATTGAAGGAGGCTGAGTAATACCACAGAAATTTGCAATCCCTCTCTTCTTTGAGCTTAAGAAAGAAAGAGGAAGGACGCATCGCTACATGCAAATTGCTAAGTCAAATAAAGTAGAAGATCTGGGCCATATGGAAGAAAAACTCCTAGAGATGGGAAGGAAGTTAAGTGAGTTGAGAGACAGAGAGAACATCATGAGATCTCAATTACAGGAAGAAAACACATGTTGAAGAGGCAGTTGTAGGAAAAAGAGAGCCAATTGGCCACCATTGCAAGCCTCTCCATGGAGGCACTTCAGTGCAGGATGTCATCCAAATCATATGGACTATACCTCAAAGGTCAATGTATGTTGTTTCAAATCAAGACATTGGCACAACAAGGGACAATGTCATTCCAAGATTATAGGAAATTCATAGAGCTATGTGACAAGAGCACCCTTGGAGACAGGTCCAAATTATCTAAATTCCACCCACACAACCTTTCGTTGACAAACTTGAATGCGTGGGACCCCAATGTAAAGTTGGGGGACATGCAACTGATGGCCCTTGCATCATGGATGAGTCATGAGGAGGCCAGGGCTGAGGAAGTGAAGAGAATAGTATAAAAAGAGGAAAGAGAGCCCCTCTACATCAGAGAAAAACAAATAAATTCCATTGTTGTTATTGGTAACCACTGTTAGTGTCAGTCTTTCCAGCCTTCCTACAGTGATCAAATATGCTCTTACAAAGTGATTTTGAAGTGTCAAGGTCAAATTTTGTCATTTCAAAGAGTTTACAAGCAAAATTTGGTCACTAGGCATTAGGTCTAGGGTTTGCTTTAACTCCTTCTAAAGTTGACCAAATGCCAATCTATGTCACTATTCAGCTGAGTCTATCATCATTCATAGGCTTGTCATTATCATGTCAGTGTCTAATGAGTCATTTTACATCTTGTTCATGCTTCAGTTGCGCCCAGGCAAGGTCATTTCCCTCTCCTAGGGTTTTGAAGCCATTTTCTCTTGGGCGGCCAAATCATTAGCAAAACTCATATATTGATGTTAATACACCTTCCCCTATCCTTAAAGTACCTTATCAAACACTTCCCATCCCTTAGATCCGCCAAATTCCTCATTTTTGCATAAACCCTAGTTTCTAGCTACAACTTGGCAATTTTCTAGGTTGGGCCTGTGTTTTGCCCTTTTCGGCCCCTTCCCCTCACTCAATCTCTGAGATTCCACTTTCCCCTGCTTCCTAACATCCCTCCCTACCCCAAAAATTTCCTCAAGAATTTAGAAGCCCCTTATCCCCTTCATTTCGCTTCATTTCGACCAAAACCCTTGTTCCACACATCGGGATAAGTTTCACTAAAATGATGCTTCTGAGCAATCAAAGATGATTTTTTCAAAACTGAGAGAGGTTTTTGTCCACAACATGCCAAGGAAGAAAAACCTCCTTCACTTTTTGCACAAGTTTCATGGTTGTAAAGAAATGTCAAAAATACCGGCGAGAATGAAGGTGCTCCAAGGACGGTTGGCCAAAACACAAAAACAAAGCCAAAAGAAAAAGATATATGTGCAATGAAGAAAAGAGTAATGTGACAATAAAATTACAAAACATGTTGCTGTGTATATTGTAAAAACACATGTACATACTATTTTCCCCTTGTATCCATTTGACATCCTTTGCTTAATAAAACCCTTCCCCCTATGTCAAAAATGTAGATGACCAAAAGTTTGCCTTATGATGCACATGAAAATCCAATAAGTAAATTGTGTATGGTTTCCTATGTCCCTATTGACACATGTATGCTCCTTCCATGGTCATTATCATACATGCTTTTTCCCTTACAAGATGTTCTTTGCAAATGATTTCCCAATGATGAAAATGAGATTCTATATGCATGACAATTTGTGAATTTCCCTTAAAAAATTCCCTGTCATATCACGCGTTCCCATTCCTTGTTGAAAGATCCCTCCCCTAACATTTCCCTCGTGTCTTTTTCCCCCTTGAAATAGCATAGAGTTCAGCATTTTTGCAGGCAGAGACAACAGTTCACTTTGTCCACTTTGCTCCTAAGCCATGTCAGACACCCAAGCCTGTGAGCAAAGTGATGACCAGTCTTCTTCTACAAAGGTTGAGGTATAGCGGAGGCCTTGTAGGGGGGGCAAAGGTGGTCATCATAAGAGAGAGGAGCCCACCTCTTTGACAGATTTACAAGCTTATCCTATGGCAATCTCATGTTTCCAGTACAGTTGGTCAAGGCACAAAAACGAGAAAGAAGACCAACCCGCTCCGTATCTTGGCCGAGGCTTCTCTCACTCATCATGACACTCATTAGCATCCTCCTAGCAGAAAACCCAAGAAATTTTGAGAGTTTTGAGGCATTTTTGGCATTTTTGAGAATGTTACAGGTTTTGGCCATTTGAGTGGTCTCACCCCGCGCGCGACCAGTCATGGGGACAACTCAGAATGGGAAAAACTCTACATTTTTGGAATTTTCATGCAAAAGTACACTTTCCTATGGATGGGTTTCAGATTTTATGAAGATTTGGGCTCCCAAAAGCTCAAAATACATGCAAATTTTGA